>JAVANC010000005.1:56671206-56777419 GCA_033319125.1 Parnassius glacialis
TTTTATAACAAGATTCTGTATGCTAAAATCAAAATCAACGTTAAATATTTTTATATAAACAACTAGGCTTTTATAAAGCGTTTAATCAACCACGTTTTTATTTTTTCGCTTTTGTATGTCTGTTCGGGTGAAATTTAGTAATTAATTTTAATCTAACTTCCAGATGAACTTCATCATCATCATCATTCCAGCCCTCCACAAGTCCACTGCTGAACATAGGCCTGCCCTAAGGAATGCCACAAAGCACGGTCCTGAGCCACCTGCATCCATAGACTTCCTGCATATCTTACCAGGTCGTCACTCCATCTAGTGGGGGGACGCCCAACACTTCGCCTGCCGGTACGAGGCTGCCACTCGAGAACCTTTTTTCCCCATCGGTTGTCGGTTCTTCGAGCTATGTGGCCGGCCCATTGCCACTTCAGCTTACTAATCCGTTGGGCTATGTCGGTCACTCTGGTTCTACTGCGAATATCCTCATTTCTGAGTTTATCACGCAGAGAATAGCCCTCTCGATAGCTCGCTGAGATGAACTTAGGGACTTGAAATTTTGAACATGGCTCAGTATCGGAGGACAATGTAAGATTATGATAAAGAACGTGGTATGTTAAAAAATTAAATACATCATTTTTAATATTTTCACTTGTTTAAAATCAGTGAGGGTTAAAGTCAGTAAGTCAGACTTGGTGAGAAGAAGCGGCAAGATACTCATAATTAGACTTCTTTTATCACAACAGTTACAACTACACCTTATAATATAAATAAATAAATAATTAAATATATATATATATATATATATATATATATATATATATATACATATATATATATATATATATATATATATATATATATATATATATATATCATCATCATTACAGCCCTTCACAAGTCCACTGCTGAACATAGGCCTCCCCCAAAGAATGCCACAAAGCACGGTCCTGAGCCACCTGCATCCATCGACTTCCTGCATGTCTTACCAGGTCGTCACTCCATCTCGTGGCGGGATGCCCTACACTTCGCCTACCGGTACGAGGCTGCCACTCGAGAACCTTTCTTCCCCATCGGTTTGTCGGTTCTTTGAGCTATATGGCCGGCCCACTGCCACTTCAGCTTACTAATCCGTTGGGCTACGTCGGTTACTTTGGTTCTACTGCGGATATCCTCATTCCTAAGTTTATCACGCAGAGAAACTCCGAGCATAGCCCTCTCCATAGCTCGCTGAGCTACCTTGAGCTTCCTCATACGGCCAGCAGTGAAGGACCACGTCTCAGTTCCGTAAAGTCATCACTGGCAACACGCACTGGTTGTACAATTTCGTTTCAAGGTTTTGAGGTATGTCTGACGAGAAGATGTGTCGTAGCTTCCCGAACGCTGCCCAGCCGAGTTGAATCCGTCGATTGACCTCTCGGTCGAAGTTGGACTTACCTAGTCGGACTATTTGTCCCAGGTAAACATACTCGTCAACAACTTCGAGCTTAGTGCTCCCAACAACTACCGGCATAGGTGTGACATGGACATTAAACATAATCTTTGTTTTGTCCATGTTCATCTTAAGACCTATCCGTCGGGAGACACTATTGAGGTCATTGAGCATAGTGCTTAGGTCCTCCAGCGATTCTGCCATAAGGACTATATCGTCGGCAAATCGAAGGTGAGTGATGTACTCGCCATTGATGTTAATTCCGTATCCTTTCCAGTCCAGAAGCTTGAAAACGTCTTCCAATGCAATGGTGAAGAGTTTCGGGGATATGATACGTCACCCTGTCTTACACCTCTCTGCAATGGATAGGTTTCGTACTCTGGTTCTGTACTCGGATAGCCATCGTAGCTCTACTGTACAAACACTTCAGCACTTCGATATACCGACAGTCAACTTGGCACCGCTGAAGGGACTGCAGCACCGCCAAAATTTCGACGGAATCAAAGGCTTTCTCATAGTCCACATACGTCAGACATAGTGGCAAATTGTACTCTTCGGACTTCTGTACAATTTGCCGAAGGGTATGTATGTGGTCTATGGTGCTAAAGCCCTTTCGGAAACCGGCTTGTTCGGGAGGCTGGAAGTCGTCAAGTCTGCGCGCGAGACGATTCGTAATGACTCTCGAAAACAGCACGTAGATGCGGCTCAGAAGGGAAATCGGTCTGTAGTTCTTCAAGAGAGCGTTGTCACCTTTCTTGAAGAACAAGACCACCGCACTTCTGCTCCACGCCTCCGGTGTAATGCCACCATGGAGGACGGAATTAAAGAGCTTCTGAAGGACTTAAAGTACCGTTCTTCCACCCGCTTTCAGAAGCTCCGCTGTAATCCCATCCTCGCCTGGGGCCTTGCCGTTTATATATATATATATATATATATATATAGTATATATATATATATATATATAAATGTAATACTCGTATTATTGGGATGCCTTGACATTAATTCAAGGCTTACATAAAAGCAAGTATTAATACAGAAGCACGCTATATAGTTACGCGATATAGTTATATCATAGTTGCTGGATGAATGGTTCGGCTCGACCGAGAAAAGAGCACGCTTTCACAGAGTACCAGCGTAAAATAACAGTTCAATGCTGCTATGTTTTGTAAGATGAGACCTTTTTCACTAGTAACGAGGCATTCCATCTTAGTCCTCATGGGTGATAACGCATTGAATAGTTTGATTCCCAATAGAGGATGAATGTAGATGTCTATGGCCCACAGCGTCCACTTACCGCCGGGTGAACTTTGTGCTCATTTGTCACTCCTATTTAATAAAAAATTTAAGAAAGAAAATTATAAATTTAATATTAGAAAGACAGCTCTTTTAGACTTTTCTGTTTTATTTATCTATACTCTTTAAGCTTCAATTGTGGATTTTAAGAAGAAACCTTTGAGCTTTTATGCGAAGAAATGGAAGGAAAAAAGGGAGAAAAAACCCAAATATGAGACGAATTCCAAATGAATCGATTCCACAATCTGCTCATGTGACCGCAGGAATACATCGACGCTCAACAAATTGCCTCTTCGGAGATAAATTGCGTCTTCCATCCCGTATTGTCTTTTTATTTATGAGTCGAAATTTCCTACATTGATAAGTTAATGCCTAGATTGATTTACAGAAAAATAGTTGGACAGATTTCTTTTGGCCACAGAGTCGTCTAGGTACGTAAATCTTGAAATGAAGACTTTCTGTGATATCCATTTCTTTAATTTATTTTTATGTTACCCCTTACGGGGTTACAATTTAAGCTTGTAAAATTATACATAAAAAATTTGCATAGATAAATCTTTCAAATATTCATTTAATTTATAATTTTCAGTCTTCATTACAATGTTTTTTTATAACTCCATATCGTATTATGATATTCTCCTGTATCGTAGAGGCAGTTTACATACATAAATTTCACGAGGACAACATCCAGACTTTTTTTACGTGGTAGAGCCATGCTACAGCTATAATATTAGTATAGTTGTAGCACGAATGGGTCGGCTCGACCGGGGCAGGACCACGCTCTCACAGAATACCAGCGTAAAATAGCAGCATAATGCTGCTGTGTTTCGTATGGTGAGTGTAGAGAACCGGAGACCCATTTTACTGGAAAAGAGGCATTCTATCTTAGTCCTCACGGCTGACAACGCATCTGCATTTTAATTCGCAAACGAAGATAGATGTAGATGTCTATGGGCCACAACAACCACTTACCATCAGGTGGACTGCGTGCTTGTTTGTCACCCTTATTCTATAAAAAAAAATCCAGACCCGAAAAAAATGTTTGTATGTCATACAAATACTTGTTCCATGGCGCATTCAAACCTGCAGTTCAGCGAGCCGTATGCTTCATTGCGTGTTTGTGGAATTAATATGTCTTAGAAACATTTTTATTCCTCAGATATGCGGGTTTCCTTACGATATTTTTCTTCACCGCTGAGCACGCGGGAATCAGTTGACAATTTTATTAGTGTTTTGTGGTGGTTTGTCACAAGTTGCTAGCTTACTGTAAAAATTACTTCCAGCGCTTAGCCAATGGGCTACCATGGCTCCTGCTACTCTCAAATATGTTTATAGAATAAGGTTGAAAAATGAACACAGTTCACCTGATGGTAAGTGAATACTGTAGGCCGTAGACATTTACATTTACATTCGATTGAGAATCAATATCTATAGTAGATAATAATAAAATAGTTGCGTTGTCACTTCTGAAGATTAAAATGGAATGACTAAATATTGTAAAAAGGATCTTCGGTTCTCCACACTTACCATCTGAAACGGCAAAACTAACCTAATATTTTAAACTGTCATTCTGTGAGAACGTGGTTGGGTTCGGCTGGGGAAGGCTATTTGTGTATTTGTGTAACTTTAATATAGCTGTAGCATAGCTGTACTACGTATCTTCAATATATCGTTAGTTTGGTCGATAAACTTCCGTGTTAGGTATCCTTGGCCGCCTCTGTCACTCACTCTGTAGCATTCTGTAGCTTTCTCAATCCATGTGCAATCATTTTTTCTATGTGTCCAAACCACCGCTACATTCCTTTCTTAAACCTAGTCACAACACGTTCTTGCAAACCATGCTTTTCTAAAACCATTTGCTAGCCTATCTTTCAGAGTCTTCTCCATTAGCAATGAGTTGGAGTGCTGAGAGCTGCGGGTTCGAATCCCACAAAGAACAAATATTTGATTGGCTTATAAATAATTGTTCCCGATCTGAATGTTTGTTCTTATGAAATTTATTTATGTGAACTTTATTCCCGATACTGCAGACATTTTTTGTGTGATGGTGGCGTTTTTTTAAGAAACTAATAAGAAGTCATTCTTAACTTCTTAATGACTTCATCTCTACTGCATTAACTTTACTCTCATGTTGATATACTTACAAACTTTCACCACCATATATTAATAATGGGACTAAAACCGTGAATTAATATATGGTTAAAGTTTTAATTTATGAACATATTTTAATAGATAATTGTAAATTCAAATGTTATTTTACTTCTCATCCACTACTGTCGTCTTTCATAACAGACTCTATCAGATTATGTAGGCTATCGTAAAGTTGAAACAGATAAGGTTTTAAATACTAACAATCGGACGATATTATTTGCAGATGACCGTACAGTTGTTTATAATAATGAAAACGTCATAAATAGTAGCTTAAAGTTAATTATTGAGTGGTCACAAAACAATAATTGAATAATAAATATAGCTAAAACGAAAATAATGCAATTCAAACAAAAACCTAATCATAATTTTAATAATACCGATTTAATGATACAGCGGGGAGTAGAACTATATGATAATTAAGTTTCTAGTTTTTTTTTATTATTATTATAATTATAGTGTTTAATATTGTATATTAAAAATGTTAATAAAAAATTCAGCGAAATGAAAAAAAGTCCAAATAACAAAAATAACAACAAAGTTTTTGACGTTCCCTTTGATAAAATCTGAAATGGCAAAGCCATATAGAATGTGTATGCAAAGAAGTAACACAGTCTTCTTATAATCTACATATACATACTAGCAAAAAGTCAGTCTCTTAACAATACTTCTGGCTTATCATACTTATGTTGCGTTCAGGCTTTGATATGGAATAATCTTTTGGGGAAACGCCAGTGACTGGGATAAAGTATTTAAATGTCTAAAAAGGAGTATACGTGCCGTGTGTGGTAAGGATTATTTCATAAAATTAAAATTACTAACCGTACCATCACTAGTTGAATTTTTATTCTGGGGTTGATTAATCTACATTGTTAACAATGCTACAAAGGCATTTATTACTTGTTTTCTATTGTTATTTGTGTAACATTTATGATTGTAAACAATTTTTATTTAAAAAGTATCGGATAGAGGTATTTTCCGAACCAGTGGTAAATAAGTGTGACTTTCAATAAGTATTATTTATAATCTAAGCAGAAGATGGGCAGCAGGATCTTATATTATAGGAAATTAATAAATTTCGGTAGCCCACCTGCCTGCCAAGTGTAGTAACTATGGCAAAATGGCAACGATGAGGCAATATATGTTCAGTTGACTTTAAATGCTGTATTAGATGACTACACATGAAGTGTACGGGATATTGACAATTACATAAAGTATATTGTAAACATTTCTGAATTTTAATAAGTTCTTATGCACACCTCAATCATTTAAAAAGTGATGCATGCTAAGAGTTGGAAATTCCACCGCAAATTGAGAAATATAAAAGCGACGAGTGCTTCTAAGGTTTTAAATATGAGACGGTACGTTCCGCGAATAAACTTCGCAGAAAAATATTTCGAGTTACTTTTTTTTTTTGTAATGGCAACAGTTACAACAATAAAATGTATATGTTCATATTCATAGCATTGTAAGCAATGTATTAAGATCTATTTTATTTAATGTGACTGGCTTTCGCTTTGTTACATAAAATAAATAGAATAGAATAGAATAGAATAGAATATTTTTTATTCAATATAGATCACATGTGTAATACTTATTGAAAGTAATTTTTTACTTTACCACTGGTTCGAAAAAAAAACCTCTGTCCTGGGAAGAACCAGCAAGAAACCCAGCGGGACTTTTTTTTTAAGCAAATTTTACAATAATGGTTGTACTAACTATATAAGTACAAAATTTATTTTAGAAACAGCTTGGAAGCGATCACCTCATTCCCAGGGGTTATTATGAACCATGTATTCATTTATACTATAATAACCCTTTTTATACAGTTTCAACTTAACAAAACATTTAAACTTGCTAATGGAGAGAGCCTGTACACTTTTCGGGACCTTGTTGTAATAGCGTATACATTGCCCCAAGAATGAATTACTGACTCTGTGGAGTCGAGAAACTGGTATCACTAGCTTGTGTTTGTTCCTAGTGTTTACAGAATGCACATCACTTTTTTTTACTAAAACTACCTTTGTTTTTGTGAACATACATTAAATTTTCGTAAATATACTGAGAGGCCAAAGTTAATATATTTATTTCTTTAAATTTATCTCTAAGAGACTCTCTCAGTTTTAGGTTGTAAATAGCTCTAATGGCCCTCTTCTGTAAAACAAAAATAGTTTCTGAATCAGCCGCATGTCCCCATAGCAAAATCCCATAAGATATTATGCTATGGAAATAACTGAAATAAACTAATCTAGCTGTCTCGACACTAGTAAGACCTCTAATCTTTTTACAGCATAGGCTGCAGAACTTAGTCTGCTTGCTAGTTTGGATAAATGGGGGCCCCACTGAAGCTTTGCGTCGAGAGTGATGCCAAGAAAAACAGTGGATTCAACAGGGCTCAGTTCTTCCCCATTTAAAAACACATTGGTACTCAGATTTGTAACATTCGTTGTTGTAAATTTAATACATTTAGTTTTATTTCCGTTTAAATGTAAATTATTAACGTTAAACCAATGCACTAATTTTGATATAGCATTATTCACTTCGTCACATTTAAATGATTTACGTTTAAGTTTACGATTCAAAGAAGTATCATCAGCAAATATACTACTATCATGATTATCCTCTACAATAGAAGGTAAGTCATTAATATACACTAGAAACAGGAATGGGCCGAGAATTGAGCCCTGAGGGACACCCATTATTACAGGTGAGTCGGAAGAACTTTTACCATTAATAATAACTTTCTGCATTCTATTACTTAAATATGATTATAAGTTTAAGCGCTGTGTTCTTGACACCATAGTACTGTAGCTTCCTGATTAATGTCTCATGGTGAACGCAATCGAAGGCCTTGGAAAGGTCACAAAATATACCCAAAGCATCCTCTGAATTCTCCCATGCACAAAAAATATGTTTAATAAGCTCAACTCCAGCGTCAGTTGTTAAGCAACCCCTTGTAAAACCAAATTGATTTCTATGTAGCAATTTATTAATATTAAAGAAACTTAACATTTGATCTAAAATTATTTTTTCAAAAATTTTACTAAATGTTGGTAGTACAGAAATTGGTCTAAAATTGGCGGGGTCTAATGTACTACCAGATTTAAATAAAGGTATGACTTTACTAAGTTTCATTAAATCAGGAAACACACCAGATTCGACGCTTGTATTAAATATAGTGGCTAGATAAGGTGCTATTATATCTGTTATAGATAAAATAACTTTAACGGAAATCCCCCATAAATCTGCCGTTTTCTTAACATCAATAGTTTTAAAATATTTAACGATATATTTTGGCAGTACTCTATGGAATTTAAAAGTATTTGAACAAGCCTTTACATTTTGTTTAAGCAATGATTCGGCGACAGTAGGAGAAGAGTTTAATGATTTAGTTGTCAAAAAAGGAACATCAGTAAAATGTTTCTCAAAAGCCATAGCAACTTCTTGATAAATAAAACCATATTAGCAACTAAATATGAATCAAAGAAATTAATCGCAAAGTTTATGCCTCGGCAGCCTCCTTGCGTAGATTACGTAACTTCCTTCCCATTTCCACCAAAACTATGCTTGCCAAGTCCCTTCTCTTCCTTATTTTGACTACGCAGACGTCAGCTATCTAGATCTCACCGAAGCTCACCTCGATAAACTTGAGCGAATTCAGAATTTTTGCATAAGGCTTATATTTGGATTGCGCAAATATGACTATAGTGTTCTCTTTAATCCTTCTTACCCTTCTTACCTCAAAAATCGTTTTGAGTTTCTTCATGATTCCCATTCGCGTAACTTGAGATCAGCAGAGAGTTTGAAGTTGAATTTGCTACTATACACTAGAAAATTTATGAACAGGTCTTTTACTGTACAGGCCGTTCATTTATGGAATGAATACCCATTGTCAGTAAAACGCGCACCATCCCTACCGGTATTTAAAAAACTAGTTAAGAATCACTATTTCGCACTTTAAATTCTAACTTTACTTCCACACTAGCCATTAAATGATATATTATATGTATCATATCAATTTCATTTAATTAATTTAACAATTCAATATATATATATATATATATATATATATATATATATATATATATATATATATATTGTATGTATATGTTTGTAGTATGTGTATGTATAATATGTATATGTGCTTATTCTTTTTTATCTCTTTTTTTCTCTAACACACCAATTTGCCCTGCCCTTGTCATATTCGTGCAATCCTGTCCATTCATTGGTTGTCTGGAAGAAACTGCTATCAGCAATAAGACCGCCCATTGCATTCTTCTTTTATATATATAGTTTCTGTTATTTATGTATGGTGTGTAATAAAGAATATTAAATAAATAAATAAATATGTCTAAATACTAAGGAGTTCGTTCTCCCGAACTAGGTTATCGCTCTTAATTTGCCTTTTAATGCATCCGTCGACTTCCTATATGTCTTAGCAGGTCGCTACTCCATCTAATGGGGACTCGTCCTACACTTTGCTTACCGGCACAGGCTACCACTCGAGAACCATTCTTCCCCAACGGTTGTTGGTTCTTTGTGCAATATGACCGACCCATTGCCACTTCAGCTTACTGATTTGTTGGGCTATTTCGTTCACTCATAAGCCCGAGCATAGCCCTCTCCATGACTCGCTGAGTGACCCTGAGCTTCCTCATACAGCCAGCAGTGAAGGAACACGTCTCAGATCCATAAGTCATCACTGGCAACACGCACTGGTTGTACAATGTCGTTTTCATATTTTGAGGTTTACCTGACAAGAAGATGTATAGTAATTTCTCGAACACTACCCAACCGAGTTGAATCTGTCGATCGATCTCCTGATCGAAGTTGGACTTACCCATGCGGACTATTTGTCCCAGGTAATACTCGTCAATAACTTCAAGCTTAGTGCTCCTAACAACTACCGTTATAGGTGTGACATGGATGGACGTTACACATGAACTTTGTTTTGTCCATGTTCATCTTAAGACCTTTCAACATATTGATATTAAAAAAAATTATCAATATTATAAATATTTATTTAATACATATTAGTTTGCACTATTGTAAGTTCGTTACATCAAAAGTTAATTTAAGTAATCAATTTCCAGTGACATCCATACATATTTACAGACAATTTGAAATTAACACCACTGAGGAGTAAGATAGAATACTTCAAAGCCTGCAACTTAATATAGTTAATAAGCCTGTAATTTATACTCTTTAGACGGGAACACCAGCAGTTCAGTCAATGTTGTATGACAGAAATAGGTAAGAGATTAGTTCCTGCATACAGAGACTCCTAGGTAGGAAAGGTAACAAGTAAATGTCCGTGTTAGGTCGTATTGCGGAAGCGTACATTACTTTTTTTTTAAAGAAGAAAAAAGGAAAGTTTCGGTATCAACGAGCCTTATATCTTCATAAATCTTTAGTAACACTGCAAACACAATCGTTTGTTGTAATATCGCTGCGTGGTACGAATGCAGTGAAACTGGAATAAAAAACAACAAAAGAAAATGGCTTCAGAAAACTTATGCCTCGCTTGCAAACACTTACTAACTAGTTTTAAAAATAGTGAAATAAGTTGTAGAAACTTCTTTGAACAGAAAAATATTGTATCAAACTCGTTATTTACAATTTACATACATTTCAATAGCATACTAAAAAGTTAATTCGTTACCGCGTTAGTCCTCTACCACACATTGCCACATTTGCCATAGGTGCCATAATTGACAGATGGCTGAGGTTTTAGTTGCTATTACTGATATCATCCATCCTATCAATACGATTGGCGGTCCCCCACTGTGCGATTTACTAGAAGTTTTCTTCCTTGTGGAATCGACTACCATTACACCGATACGGCATAGTGACGTTCAAGAAAAGAGCCTGTTCTTTTTAAAACGCCCGCACTGCATCTGCAATTTCCCTGGTGCTGTTCGTGGGCAGCGGTAGTCACTTACCATCAGATGAGCCACATGCTCGTTTGCTCCCTCTTATATAAAAAAAAAATAAAGAAGATGATGCTGCCCTTTTCCCGTTTCATTTCACGCTGTGGCTACTTTTGACACCCATGGGATGATAATATACTTATATTATAGGGAGGATTCTGTTAAACACACACTACGTGGCCATTTATATACTTTTCAATATGACAATTATTAAGTAAGACAACGTGTATACGAGAGCTTACTATTTTCGCCTAAATAAAAGGCAGTAAAGTAAAGTGACAGGCTATATACGTGCCACTACTTGGCACAGGCCTTCTTTCATTTCTTTGAAGGATTTGGGCAAGGACATGTCCTACTGACCTATCTTTACTAATAATATATCTGATGTATAATATGGCACGTTTATGGTAGATGCTTTATATTACTTACTACGTACGTATTCTTTTGGATTTACTGCTAGTGGTAGTAGTAAACTAGAAATATGAACAGTTAAAAGAACAATGTTGCTGCGTTGATAATTTAAGCAAAGAAAGTAGAAGTTTTATTCTTCATTGTATTACTTTTCAGTCCATAAAATTCCATGACTGGCTTTTCACATTGTAGAGAGCGTTTATCTTAATTGTCGCGCTTCCCAAGCGTATTGACCTTCACAGTACCAGACTTCCCGCACGCCATTAGCTTACATACATATTGTTCGGTAATAAACCACAACTCGCAAATTTCACACCGAGACATAATGATCTGCTGCGATCTGACGTACGGTTATACTTTGTGGCAACATTGCGACGCATAACGCGCTGCAATAATATACGGTAACTGCGGTAACTGAACGTTTCCGGGGTTACAAATTAACGGTTAATAAATTTAAGAATAAAATTTGTAAGGAGCTATTTTTCATAAGAATACATTTTTATCAACGTATTAATATAATAATAAAATTTTCATTTATTGCACTGATTTACATGAAAAAAATTTATTATTATCTATATAATACAAACAAATTTATAAATACATATCAATTTCATAGAATTTAAATTATTGGATTTTCAACACTTATCAATTTTATGTAATATCTGAGCGAGACGGTCAAGGAAGTTCAGTGCTTCTTCCACATCCCAAAAGTGCCCAACGTGGCTAAAGAAGTTATCACTTCAAAAAACTGCGGATGCCAACATCAAAATTACAAAAAGCAGATGGTGATACCCAGCCATCTTCTCTATTGAAATTTGAATGGTTTATTTCTTTCATTTATATAACCTCGCGAATCA
Organism: Parnassius glacialis; assembly: GCA_033319125.1. Classification (NCBI taxonomy): domain Eukaryota; kingdom Metazoa; phylum Arthropoda; class Insecta; order Lepidoptera; family Papilionidae; genus Parnassius; species Parnassius glacialis. Next base: position 56,683,266 of record JAVANC010000005.1, read on the forward strand.
TCTTTGGTATGAATTGGTGTTTTAGGTTTATCAAATCTCTATATTCGTGTAAAATCTACAGTTAAAAAATGATATTAAGTAAGTGTCTTTAAAAATATATTATTTAGTTACATAAAAATTTTAGAATATTAAAAACTAAAATTATATATGAAAACTAAAACTATAATGTTTTACGTGGTAGAGCCATGATGTAGCTATATTAGTAGTATAGTTATAGCACGAATGGGTCAGCTCGACCGGGGAAGGACCACGCTCTCACAGAATACCAGCATGAAATAGCAGCTTAACACTGCTGTGTTTCGTATGGTGAGTGCAGAGAACCGGAGACCCTTTTTACTGGAAATTAGGTATTCCATCTTAGTCCTCACGGGCGACAACGCATCTGCATTTTGATTTGTAATAGAGGATAGATGTAGATGTCTATGGGCCGCAGCAACCACTTACCATCAGGTGGACTGTGTGCTCGTTTGTCACCCTATCCTATAAAAAAAGAGCAACTAAAATAAATAAATAACTCGGAAACGCGCAAAAAAGTGTCTTTAGCTACTGTACCTTTTATCGAACTTCGGGGGTTATTAGTATGGTAAGATATATTAGTTCGGGGAAAAAGTTACTTCGTATTTTAAATACAAATTAAAGATTTTTTTTTTCAAAATTTATTACATTTAGTTACAATATATATGTGCCATTTTGTTCGATAACTTGTTGCCATTTTGTAGGTAGTGACATGATCCCGTTGCAGTAGAAATCTTGGGATTTTTGATTAAAAAAATGTAACAAGTAGTTTTGACAGTGCTCTATTTTTGTTAACTTAACACTACAAAAATAATTCTGTAGAGAGTACAGGTAAAAATCTAAGGGCGCACGGTCAGGACTATATGGTGGCTGCATTAAAACTTTCGAAACAAGCTTTCTCAATTTTTGTTGAGTGGTCAAAGATGTGTGTGGTCTGGCGTCGTTATAATGAAAGACCACTGCTTTTCTGTGATCAATTTCGGCTGCTTTTTCTTTATTTCTGGCTTAAGTCTCATAACAACTACTTAGCAGTAGAGATCCGAATCGATGGTTCTGCCTCGCGGTAAAAACTTATAATAATGATGCCCTTCCAATCCCACCATAAACACAGCGTCGCCATATTTCGTGTTAATCCGGGTTTCGCTACAGCCTGTGGAGTTTGACTACCCTTTGATCATGATATTTTTAATACGTTCTTGTCGTAGGGGATCCACTTTTCATTACCAGTGATCAATTTTTTTCTAAAATGGTTCGGTTTCATTAAATTTCAATAAAGAATTGCAAATAAATACACGATTCATTAGGTTTCTTTCAGGGTGCTCGTGTGGTACTCAAATATTGAGCTTTTTTGTATAGCCATACTTTTTCAAATGGGTCAAAACTGTATCGTGGTCAGTTCTCAATTCATCGGCTATGTTGTAACTACTAAAGTGCCGATTTTGCTCCTTTTATTCAAAAATTGCATCGACTTTATCCGTTTATGGGCGACACGAGCAAGCTGCTTATTTGACGTCAAAATTCCCGGATTTAAAACACTTGAACCAACTTTATGCTACTCTTATTGACACAGCATTATGTCCATAAACGTCGAAAATTTATCGAATTTCTTGTCTGTCTATCTAGACTAATCTTAGAAAGGAGGTTTTCTGTACTTCACGAACAGGTAGAGAATAATGCTAGGAGTGATCTATGGGCTATATTTATAGTATGCTATATTTGATTTTAAAAAATTTGAAAAATTAAAAAATTTAATAATGATTTTCTTAAATCTAAATTACTATAGCAATACATGAATTAAAATAGCCGCCGGGTATGAGCTGATCGCCACGATGCTACGAGGATATAATATGTTTAAAAATATATTATCCTGTTCAGTTTCTTAGTGGTTCTTCCCAATACAAAAATATTTTCCGAACCAGTGGTAGTTAAAAAAAACTTTCAATATTATGTAACAATCTAAATTGAACAAAGATTATCTGTTATATTTCATTCGATTCCATTCTAATAAATTCTATCAAAACAGAACACAGGGATGATACGTATAGGTGATCAATTAGTCCTCCACGTTGTTGTTCTCCAAATTTCCCAGATATACAGGTCTATAGGGAACGAGCTCGGTTGTTCGCGTACTACTGAAACTTTCGCAGAGTGATTCACCCTTGAGCTACCTTGACTTCATTTTAAATGTAATCATACACATAAACATATTGAAACCATATATAATAATAACAACATCTGCAGTCTTTCTGTCTTCCTCATACCTGCTCGTAATAATGTAATTCAAATCTAAGTCAGAGTCAAATATTTTTCTTAAAAATTCGCCTTTACAAAATACCTTTTAAAATTCAAAAAGCTATGCTTTGTTAACAAAGGACATTTGAAAGTCAGTAAAGTGAGTTCACCGCTTCAATAAGTTTTCCTACTGCGAGAGGTTTTGTGAGAAGCGGCAAGAAACTCACAAATAGTTTTTTTTAATACAGTATATACGTGGTAAAGCCAAGCTGCAGCTATACTATGGTTGTAGCACGAATGGGTCGGCTCGACCAAGGAACGACAACGGTCTATCAAAATACAAGTGTAAAATAGCAGCTTAATTCAGCAGTTTCCACTTACTATCAGCTGGAATGTGTGCTCGTTTGTCACACTTATTCTACGTAGAAAAAATTTACAATACAACGTTATAAAAAAAGTATACACAAATATGTAGGTATGCCAGAAGAAGCATAAAAGCAAGTTAAATGCAGCGGAGATGCGATCTCTTCGTAAAATGTGCGGCGTTACCATGGCCGGTCGAAAGCGAAACGAAGAGATTCGCAATATGGCAGATTTGAAAGATGACCTTATCACGAAAATTGATAAGGGCATGCTTCGATGGTTTGGGCCCGTTGAGCGAATGAGTGAAGACCGAATATTGAAAAAAATATATAGCGCGAAAGTTAATATTAAAAGGTGTTGAGGTAGACCGAGACTAACTTTCGAAGACCATGTGAGCAAATTGCTCGAAGAGGGGAGGGTCAAGAGTACTCGGATACCTAGACGTGCATGTATGAAGAAGTTAATGGATCTGAAAGAAGCGAATGAGGTATGTAAGGATCGTGACACTTGGCGATCTGTTCTCTCTGGCTACCCCGTCAGGGATTGTGCGTGAAGATAAGTAAGTAAGTAAGTATGTATACACAAATATCACCGTTTGATATTTTGAATTATGGTAACGGTGTTTCTATTATCTCAATTAGGATATTTTGTTCTTCTTAAATAGATGAATCACAGATAATTCCACAAGGACATAAATGACATCATTGGAAAACTATACTCGTAGTTCGAGGAAATTTATAAATTCAAAAGCGATCCGGCCCATCTCCCAAGGTTGTTTCATTTTCCCTCTGTCGCCTCTTACCACACCTACAATACAGGGTAGTCTATCTCACAACGTCGCTACCATACGTAGGTGACCCCATAAGTACTCTATAAATTCATTAAAGTCGGTAAAGCTGTTTAGGAAGAGAAGATTTACGGACACAGTGATTCTGGAATTTTATACATAAAGATAATTCGTGCAGCGCTTATTCTATTGAATACATTCGCATTGTAGCTACTAAGAGAAGCTGCAGCAATTATTCCATATACAAGCACTATGCAGTTGTGTAGAAAAGCATTCATGATTTCAAATAAGGCGACTCCATTCGTACGTGGTAGAGCCATGATGCAGCTATATTAGTAGTATAGTTGTAGCACGAATGGGTCGGCTCGACCGGGAAAGGACCACGCTCTCACAGAATACCAGCGTCAAATAGCAGCTTAACACTGCTGTGTTTCGTATGGTGAGTGTAGAGAACCGGAGACCCTTTTTACTGGAAAAGAGGCATTCCATCTTAGACCTCACGGGTGTCTGCATCTGCATTTTGATTCGCAAACGTGGATAAATGTAGATGTCTATGGGCTACATCAACCAATTACCATCAGGTGGACTGTGTGCTCGTTTGTCACCCTATCCTATAAAAAAAATTCATTTGCACTAAACATTATTTGGTGACAATAGCACCAAAAACCGAAAGTCGGAATGTGGGTGAGTGGAGTTGCAATTTGTAATATCGCCGGTTACTTGCAGTTCCAACTCGCAATAGTCTCGATTACAACGCGGTGACAACGCGGTTAACTGTTCCCGACAGTTGTCGCTTTAAAATTTTGTGATATGTTCACTGTGACGTGACGTTGCCAGCAGTTGGAAGTTGATTAAATTTTTGAAGCAGACAGTATTTGTGTTACAAAGCTTATTTTACGTAAAACATCTGAAATATGATACGTGGTAGAGCCATGCTGCAGTTACATTATAGTTGTAGCACAAATGGATCGGCTTGACTGTGGTCGGTCTACGCTCTTACAGAATACTTCATTATTATACATGTATAAAATAGTAAAATTGAAATAAAGTGAGAAAGATGATGAGGGAGAAAGAGAGAGGGAAGTAGAGGAGGGAATTAGAGAGATAGAGAGAGAGAGAGAGAGAGAGAGAGTCGTTGTAATAAGATATATTATGTAATATTGCACAAAAATGCCTCTAGCTGGGATGGGGAATAATGTATAAATATAATTTTTAAACAAAGAAAATGTGAATTCATAATGGCTTTAAGATTTCGAAATATGTATAAGTCACATGGTTAAAAGAACTTTAACCAGATTTGGATTTTGTTAAATAAATAAATAACTAGACAAGTAGTCTGGTACAAATAATATTAGAGTGAAGGCTCATTATTTTTAAATTAACAAACTATATAATGAAGCACCTTATTAGGGACAATGATGTGTGGAAATGACTTTCAAAGTGTACGAGAAAGCCCCCTGGCTACTGATATGCTAATTTTTACAGACATTGAAAAAAATTATCATCATCATCATCGTCATCGTTATAGTAATTCACACGTCCACTGCTGAACCCTCCCTCCCTCAAGAAATGCCATACATGATGCATGACTTCCTGCATATCTTACCAGGTCAATCTAGTGGGGGATGCCCTACACTTTGTCCGCCGGTACGAGGACGCCACTCGAGAACCTTTTTTCCTCATCGGTTGTCGGTTCTTAGAGCTATATGGCCGGCCCATTGCCACTTCAGCTTACTAACCCGTTGGTTGGGCTATGTCGGTAAAATATTAATGTAAATAAAATTATAATTTGGCACTTAAAACATTATAGATCTCCTTTCTTGCCAGAATTCTGAGGTCTTGTTTTCTTTTAGATTTTGAAGTGCTTTGAAGAAACTATTTAAAAAGCTCCATATTTAAAATCATTAATATTTTGCTCAAAACTAGTACAATCTTGATAATATTTTATTTATTCTACGACTCGAATGCAGTCAGCAGTTTACGGGAGCTCTTGAAACGACTGACAAATGGACGCAGTTTCAAATGCATTTCTCAGATGCTTTCTAAGAGATATTTTTCCCTTAATTGGCAGGTAAAATAATTACAAAGATTTTTTTAAATAAGTGAAGTTTTTGCTACTTAATTTCAGTAAGCTCTTGTTAATACTATTCAACAGATATATGCTACGATCATCGAAAGCCGTATTACGCTTTGCAAATCGGTACAAGAAAAACTTTTCTTCCCCATCGGTTGTCAACCCATTCCCTCTTCGAATTACTGTACAGTTTTGCTATGTTGGTCACTCTTGTTCTGCTGCAGATATCATCGTTATGAAATCTATCATACGAAGAAACTTCGAACGTAGGCCCGCTCCATAACTGGCTATTTAACTTTAAGCTTTTTCATACAGCTAGTTGTGAAGGATCAAATCTCATTTCCACAATATATCATCGCATTGGTTATCCATTGTTATTTAAAGGTTTTGAAGAATACGCAACGAGAAGATGTTTGTGTCGTTATTTCTCAATGCTGCCAGCCGAGTCGGATCTATCGCTTGACCTGTGGAACATATTCATTAATTAATGAAATGAATAATAATTAATATGGATAAATTTCGATTCCCAACGGACAATATGAAGTTGTCATTTTTGTTTGTTTTGTTTTTATTTACCTGATGAATAGCGCGGCGGACTAATCACTTCATAAGCCCCAGAAATTAGAAGGTCTACACATAGCATTAGGATGTAAATAGGATGCAGCTTTCATTTTAGAATATATTTGTTTGAATTATTCTTTACAATAAATTACCCTACTAAATTAGCCTACTGCGTAATTTCATTCATTCATTTTATTATTTCTTTTCATTCATTCATTTCATCTATGCAATTTATTCCATTCATTCAACAATTGCTTAATTCAATAATGATTTCTTATATTAACGCGAATACCAAAACTATCTTTACGAATTTGATTGCGTTTAATTTACTTATTTTTAATTTCTGGCGTTTCGTTTGCTTTACAGCACTCATATAATAAGGGGGGGGGGGGGGATATAATTGTAAGTGTGGCTACCTTCACTTTTTGGTTTTTAATTTTTGGTCCGATCTACGCAGAACGAGCTTACAGTATCTTGAAGTCTTGCAGTGGTATGCTTGGGTTTGGATTTAATTTTGTTAATTATAAGATACCAAGCAGATGGCATCACCCATACATCTTATCTATTGAAATTAGGATGTTTTTTTTAAATTTAATAGCCCCGCGTATCCTTGGTAGGAATCCTGTGTAATGTTCTTATGCGAGGATTTGTGATCTATCAAATCTGATAAAATGGCGGGGACGATCACGAACATTATCACACACTACCCGGAGCGTCGGTGCTCCATGTCAGCTATTACATTTTTTGATTGTTCTATGTTAGAGAGACGATATTCACGGTCAAGCTTGTACACTCTTGCATTTTGTAACGGGATATTACACTTGACGGATGGTAAAAATGGACTTATCTTCTTCAGCGGCTAATAATAATATAAATCGGGCGATTTATAACCTAAATTGTAAAGAGTCCCTCAGAGAAAAATTTTAAGAAATAAACATATTAACTTTGGCATCGCAATATATTTATGAAAATGTAATGTATGTACATAAAAACATTAATAGATTTAATAAGAATAAGGATATTCATACCTTAAACACTAGGAACAAACATAAACTTGTAATGCCAGTTACTAGACTCCACAGAGTTAGTAATTCATTTATGGGGCAATGTATACGCTTTTACAACAAAATCCCAGAACATGTTCAAAGTTTGTCAATAAACAAGTTTAAAAGTTTTATTAAAGAAAAACTGTACAAAAACGGTTATTATAATATCAAGGAATACATGAATGAAAATAACTACTGGAAATAAGGTGATTGCCACCATGCTGGTTCTATGAAAATTCATTTAAAATTGTATAAACAAGATTATTGTTAAGTGAAATTATGTTTAAAAAAAAGTCCCGCTGGGTTTCTTGCTGGTTCTTCCCAGGACAGAGGTATTTTCCGAACCAGTGGTAAATAAAATAATGACTTTCAATAAGTATTATGTAATGATCCATATTGAATAAAAATCATTCTATCCTATTTTATTCACACACACATTGTTGGATACACACATATGACATAATGATTTCTATTCACGGAATTACTACTCATTGTATAAAAGCAAACTTACGGATTTTATCGCGTGTATTTTACTATTTATATTCCAGACGTTACGGGCGCTTAACATATCCATGACGCTTTACATATATTTACAGCATCTATGTTAACGGGAATCTCAGCCAATGCTATGGGGTAGCCGCGAACCTCCAAAAATGCGGGAATTAAGTTTCGTTCCATCATACAAACATATTTTTACAATGTACGCTGCCACGCCACGCTAGCTGCAGGTAGCACATATTATGGTTTTAACAAGGATGAATCGGCTCGACTAGGTAAGAACTACGCTATCACATAATACCAGCGTAAAATAACAGCTACATGTTACTGGAAACAAGGCGTTCCGTTTAATATGGAACGATCAGGATTGACAACGCAAAGCATGATATATAAGGAAGTACAAAGCCATTCAGCGAGCGGTGGAAAAGGAATTTCTTGGAATTGCTGTAATAAATACTATTATTTATTTATTCTTTATTGCACCAAATATTTGTACAAAAGGCGAGCTTAATGCTATATGGCATTCTCTACCAGCTAACCTTGGGAAGAACAGAGAGTGAGTTTGGGCAATTAAGTTGTCATGATATAATTCAGTTCAAATATATACATGCAACACATACATAAAATATACACATATATATATACATATATAATATATATATATATATATATATATTAGAAAGTGGTTGTCTATTCAAAAATACAGTCGAATAGACAACCCCTTTTTATGTTAACTGAAAATTAATATTTAATTCTACAAATATGCTAATATTAATGAAAAACAGTGTGTGTCGCGAAGACACACGATGGCAACGAAACTTTTGTATTACTGGGAAATATTTCAATTATTCATCAATGACTTTTGAATAGCAAAGATTGTGTATATAATTCATTTATTTATATAAAATTAAATACATATGTGTCACAGTGCAACATCTTCGATCTTAAGAACAGAAATTATCGGTTTAAGCAACACTAGGACTCACCATAGTGAATGAAGTAATTATTATAGATCCTAGTTTAACACAAAATACTCATTAAAGTTTGTTAATTAGATAATTATCTATTATTCATGTAATTTTTTATATAATTTTATTTTTATTTTAACCAAAGTTTTATACAATGTCAATAAAAATTATTTTAATGAAAATTTACAAATTGTTTTTAAAATAATCCCTGCTCTGCCTTATTGGGTTTCAAAAATTACTTCCCTTGTTCATTTTTTTAATAGTGCCATCTACTTCATTCTATAAGTAAAGTCATTTTATCGAACCAAATTGATTAACTATCATGGTGGTACGTAAAAATGTAGTAGATGGCGCTATTATTCAAATACGATCACTTTTTCTAGAATAAATACGTGTACTTTGGTAACTGTCTTAAATAAAGTAAAGAAAAGTAAAGTTGCAGCCTATTTACGTCCCAGTGCTGGGCACAGGCCTCCTCTCATTTCTGAGAGAGTTTTAGGGGAAGGAAATGTCCGCCGCGCTGCCCTAATGCGTGTTGGCGAACTTCACATGTCTTCTAAATATTTTTTTTATTCTTATTTCTCAGACATTTAGGTTTCCTCACGATGTTTCCCTTCATCGCCAAACACGTTGTAAATAAAATTAATGAATGCTTATGTATTTGAATAAAACACCGTTATATTCTTGTAATTGTAATTGTATTACTATATACTTTATGGTATGTAATGGCCTGCATTCGCGAATTGAATGATCGACTTGAATGACGCGGTACGTAGTTTCACCCCCACCATTTCTTTTTCACACAAAAAGTTGCGGTTCAGAATTTCAATGCCCTACCGTAAAAAGTTCCATTTCAAAAAGGCAATGCCTACTTATGTCTCAAGTTAACTATGTGTCTTGTTTATGAGGCAGAAAATCATTGCTACGTTTAGTGCTACGTGGCTACGCCGTAGGTATGTTGTGGAAGGACACGTTACGGTATTATAAATAACTCTTATATGCGGGTGTTACGAAAACAATATTCAATATTGAGCAGCTATTTACATGCTTTAGTAAAGTAGTCATGTATATAAGGCATATTGAGGTTATATTGTAGCGTGTAGCGTCTGTAGTCTACCGCTCATATTGTTTTGGTATAGGGAGACTAGTTTTCGGTACTGCTTTGATTTTAATAATTTTAATTTTAGTTGACTTATTTTTATATTCATTACAATTTTTCTTTTTTCTTGATAAAATTGAGGTGACAAACAAACTGACAGTGCGTTGTCATTTCTGAGCACCAAAATGGAATAATCCTTTATCTACTCATCTAAATCGATTACCAATTTGTAAAAACGTTGAATGTCCATAAGTAAAACAGTGTACATACACACGAGTAATTACAGATGAAGTAAGCTGAAGTGGCAATGAGCCGTCCATATAAGTCGAGGGACCGACAACTGATAGGGAAGAAAGATTCTCGAGTAGCCGTCTCGTACTGGTTAACGAAGTGTGTGAGGGCGGTCCACGACTAAATGTAGTTATGTCCTGGTAGGAGTAGATGAATGCAGACGACTCAGGGCCGTGTTTTGTGATGTTCCTTGGGAGACTTATGTTCAAAAATGGACTTAAAAGACACAAATTAGCCAAAGTTAAACATGTGTCTATTTACGTGGTAGAGCCATGCTGCAGCTATATTAGTAGTATAGTTGTAGCACGAATGGGTCGGCTTGATCGGGGAAGGACCACGCTCTCACAGAATACCAGCGTCAAATAGCAGCTTAACACTGCTGTTTCGTATGGTGAGTGTAGAAAACCGGAGACCCTTTTTACTTGAAACGAGGCATTCCATCTTAGTCCTCACGGGTGGCAACGCATCTGCATTTTGATTCGCAAACGAGGATAAATGTAGATGTCTATAGGCCACAGCAACCACTTACCATCAGGTGGACTGTGTGCTCGTTTGTCACCTAATTCTATAAAAAAACATGTAGGTAATGGGTGAGTAGATAAAATAATATTTAATAATTTTAATATTAATAATATTTTTATTTTTTCTACTTGTAATTTTATTAATATACGGCTTTTAAGGACAAATATAAAAAAAAAACACCCGAAATATCTGGGATTAAAAAGATAAAATTAAACGTGTTAACATCCGTAAAATTAGGTTCATTTAATGTGTAGTGTTCGCGTAAATATAAGAAACCAATGTAGAAAAATATAGAATTTTTAATTCTGGAAACTCGGTATATTAGGCTTAGTTTACGACTTAAATATGTGCCGTGTATTATTAGTTATCAGCTGTTAGTTTTCCTGATATAAATAAATGTATACAAATTGAACAGTAAAATGTAAATTATATGTACTTATTACAGTTAAAAAGAGAATCAATTTACGATCCCAATTTTCGACCCACGAGATAGTATATCGCATTATACCTTCCCACTTAATTAAGTAAACATTTCAATACACATGAGAAAATACTTCGCTTATCAAATATTCTTCACTTAATTCCGATAATTTCCGTTCATCTTTTTTTATCAAACCTATTCTTTTTTTTACGTCTGTCAGTAGTTTCTCTGTTCAGATCGAATTTAGTAATTGATTTTAAAGTAACTTCCCCGTTAGCTAGATTCATGAAATTTTGAAAATGGCTCAGAATTGTAAAATGTATTGGACTATGAAAAAAAGATACATAAAAAATGTAACTCATAATTTTTTAAATTCTCACTTGTTTTAAATACTCTCAATCTCAAATGCAAAGCAGCTTACACAACTGTTACGACGTGACGATTCACGCGTTAACAATATCCGCACAATAGCTTCGGAAGTTGGTAACATGGAAGTATTATTGCTCCGACTTCTGAAGCTAGTATGCGGAAATTATTTTATTCTTTTTAGGTTTAGTACTTCAAAGAATCGGCTTTAGCCAAATTTTTTGAAATTTTTGATTTTTGTGTGGTCTAAGAAATCGGCTAAAAATACAAATCAGCGGTTGCCAAACTACTTGCCAAGCGTGGCAACTATGGCAAATATTATAGGGATATGAGTCAATCTATAGGGGATGTGTCCTGTGTTCAACAGTGGACTTTAATGTGCTTTCAGAGTAACGGGAAGGCCAAACAAAAGCTCGTATGTAGTCTTAATAGTTACAATATAATTTAAAATTAAAATTTTTTGTACAGCCGACTTCAATATAAGCGACTTCAATATAGGTTATTTAAGAATAACTCAATAACCATTGGTCCGACCTTGATAAAATTCATATGGGACCACGCGAGAACTATCAGCTTTCATATAAAAATAGAATCATCGAAATCGGTTCGCCCAGTACAAAGTTATGAGGTAACACACATAAAAAAAACATACACTCGAATTGAGTACCGTCTCCTTTTTGAAAGTCGGCAGAAAATAATCATTCTCAAGTTTTACACACTTAGATACCACCTCTAATCTATAACGAATTCTGTAAAAAAAAAATAAAATCAGAAACTTGAGCAACATTTGTACAAAAAAGAACAGACGCTCGAATTGGGGTCGTCATCCTTTTCGAAAGTGAGCTAAAAATGAAATTTCGGGAACTATTGAAATTGACAGAAAATTTGCTTAGCCTACTATTTATTTGCCATATAATTATAATAAAGGAACTTTTGAAATATGAGCTGCATACGCGTTAATTGTATATTTATTTTGTTTTCGTAATCTTTTATTAACCTCCTTCCTTTATTCTATCTTTATACAACTCTTAAGAATAGAATGCGTCAGGAATTAAATCTTTACACATACTGTACAATTTACCGCAGCTATCTTTAATGAAAAATAATTAAAAAAAAAAACATGTTTGCATTCACACGCGGTAGAAGTGAAACCTTCAAACGAAATGAAATATAAAATAAAAGTATGTATATGACTTTTGGATTATTTATTTAATAAGATCATTTTCATCAAGTGCAGCATAAAATATAAGATAAAAGTTTAATTTTATAGCAAATAAAATGTTACAATCCTTATTATTAGATATGTAGAGTCTAAATTTTAGTATAATAAATCAAAATAATATTTTCTTTTTAGTAAAATTGTTCTGTAATAGCGTCCTCTACCTATTTAAGTAATACGTAAAGTCATTATATTAAACAAAAATTGATTGATTGTCAAAGTGGCACGTAAAACAGACGCCATATAGCCTAAACATGACTTATTTAATATAATAATCTTTCTCATTCTCTTTCAGCCTAAATCCTGATGTATGTATGATGTATGTATGATGTATATGTTTTTTTTAGTGTCACTATTTCGTTCTTCATCTAGTTTCAAATGACAACGATTCTAAAAAAAATATAAAGTATTTTTTGTATTTTATTTTTCTTTAAGCTTTAATAATATTATAAAATGTTATAGTAAAAAAAAGAAATCATCAAAAAAGTCCACTACTGAACATGTGTCTTCCCCAGGTTTGGCGACCGCAGTACTTTATTTTTATTCAGCTGTTATCGGGAGGACACTGCCCATTCCCTGGTTCAGTTTAGCTCTGTCGGCTATTATGGCATGGGACATGGGACGATATGGGTTAGTAGATGTTCTTACACCGCCACTACACGGTGTCACAGTTTTCACGTTATTTTTGTTATAAGTCCCATAGAATTATGGGACCTACTTGTCCCAGAGCAAAATGGGACTTTTAAAACCAGCTTTACCTATATTTAATGTTTCTTGGAGTGTTCGTCATTAGTGAGGTTGTTATAAACTGATATAATATTGCTCGCTTTGATATGTGCCGCCTGATAGAAAACACGCGCAGTGACTCGTTCAAATGTGACATGCAATCTGAATACATAAAGTCGGTTGTTTGTAATTTATTGTTTCAAACTATTACAGGCTATTAATTGAGGTCAGGATTTGTATAATTTACATATATCAACTGGAAATACAGTTTATATTTAAATAAAATTTTTGTTTTTTTGCCAAATATCATTGATTTTATTTTTTAACTTATTTATTATTTATTACTCTTTAAATAGGGAACAAATGATCAAGTACATAATTATGTTAATTACTTTTTATTAAATAATTAAAACAACAGGTAGTACTCATCCATCTATCAATTACAACGTATTACTGCGTAACCACTGAAAAAAGACGTAGCTACTGAACAAAGAGGTAGCGTCCACTACTGAACAAATACCTCCCCATACATTGTCGCATAGGTGCAATTTTGCCATAGCTGCTATGCTTGGCAGGAAGACAGCAACCGCATTTATTTATTATTTTGAGTTGTATTTAAGAATATGCTATCTATCTATCTACTATCTTCTATCTTCTATCTATCTATCTTCTGTTTAAGTTTCCCTCTGTCGCCTCTTACGACACCTGCGACACCCCGGAGTGGCGTTGTGAGAATATATAATATATAATAATGTAATAGCAGCCATAGGCCTCTGCCTCGAATGTTGCGTAAAGTGGAGCGGCGGCGGCGGCGCCGCGGGCGCCGGGCGGGCAACGTAGACCCGTTCTCGAAACCAGCGGGCAGATTGCGCGACACTATAGCGGCGTAGTGATGTGTTCATGGTTGTATTGTGTCGTGAAGCGACAATTTAAAATAAAGAGAACCTAACCTAAGAACAGCAAAACAACAAAAGTAGGCCAAGAAAATAATATATTTTAAAATTTTAAAAAGGTATTTACAATTTTAAAAAAAATAATGAAATATGAAGATGATGGATGAAGTGAGATTACAATTAGATTAAAAAAAATAGGATAATAGGAGAATTAGTATTATAGTGGAGCCTAAAAGGTTGAAGTGACACGCTGCTCTTGTAGAAACAGGCACACGCGGAGCTTGAGGTTTCTCAGCGGCGACGGCACACAGCGCCTGGACTGGGCACACGCAGCGTCCGGAGCCGGCGCACGTAGCGCCTGGGGTAGGTGCGCTCAGCACTTGGAGAAGTAGTCGCCGCGCCCAGAGGTAGCGCGGGCAGTAGGTGCACTTGGCGCCTGAAGCAAGCAGTCGTAGCGCGCCTGAAGGTAGCGCGGGCAGTAGGTGCACTCGGCGCCTGAAGAAAGCAGTCGTAGCGCGCCTGAAGGTAGCGCGGGCAGTAGGTGCACTCGGCGCCTGGAGCAAGCAGTCGTAGCGCGCCCGAAGGTAGCGCGGCAGTAGGTGCACTCAGCGCCTGGAGCAAGCAGTCGTAGCGCGCCCGAAGGTAGTGTGGCCCCGCGCTTGAAGCAGACTGCCGAAGAATTCGGATGTAGATGGAGGCTTGCAGGATCCCGGGGCAATGCGGCCCCGGGATAAGGCCTTTAGTAGATGCTTCTCCTTTGAGAAATGAAGCGAGACTATCCTGTATTCCCCAATTGTTCGGCTTTTATACCCTTTTAGAGAGAACGAGAAATTATTTAAATTAAAACGAAATTTATTGTAAATGACCTACAGCCAAAGAGTATCTATGTAGAAAGAACATCATACCAGAGACGAATTTGAATAACAGTTACCATAACAACGATATAAATAATAGTTGTCATATTTAACAATTTTTGGTTTTTGGACTGTTATTAAGAAACTATTACATTTTTGTAAGAAATGAGATATTATTCATTTAGGAAAAACTAATGCACGGCAGCGTGCATGAAACCTAAAATTGTAGAGTTACCGAGAATTCAATAAAAGACCGAAAAAGGTAAGACTCCATTGACAGCGATTTTAAAAGTGCTAAATAGTGTGAAAATACGAAGTAAAATGATATGTTATTGTGTAAAAACGTTACAGGATCCTATAGAAATAAAAGTGTTGCAAAACATGAATGCAGAAAATCAAAAACAGAATGGAAAAATAGTATAAAGTGATACAAAACATGAATGCAGAAAATCAAAAAGAGAATGGATAAATAGTGTACCATGAAATGTAAGTAGCATAACACTACAATTGTCGAGATATTTGTTGTTATTCGCAAACGAAATGTCTAAAAATCGGCGATAACATCTTTTTGATTAAAATTTATTCCTAACACTCGATTTATTGTGGGCAAAATAAGTGAATCTCCACTATAGGTCAAGGAAAAAAAGGCGAGTTTTATCGAAATTACGATATCGAAGTACGATGATTAGTTATTTCTACAATCACAGATTTGTTATTATTTGACAATATTTTGTAATATGAGGTTGATATAGGGTCGGTCCATTTGATTTTACGCATAAGATCCTGCCACTCCCGCGCCGCCGCCGCCGTCGCCGCCCCGCTGCCCGCAAATTCAAGGCAGAGGCCATAGCGGGACATTATAATATCTGTGTCAGTAAGATCCAAGAATATTTGCAATTCCTCGTCGCTTTTAAAAATATTCATTTAAGAACTTTTCGAGTTAAGCTGTGAAATGTTAATCCAACGGCATGTGCGATAAAGTCAAAGAATTTCTGTTAGTGAAAATTCAATTTCCTTCTAATATATCTCCATCGCGTGCTATATATTTTAAGCATGTTTAAAAGAGCGAAGCGATAGTTTACTGGTTCAAATTTAATGAAATTTGAAATATACCGAGTTTATACAATGCCTACTTGGATAGTAAAATTCAGGCTTCTAGTTTTATCCATAACGAAGTTATAGGGTTTCGGAAATGGCCTGAACTGCTTCGAGAAAAGGATGGTACGGCCGTGCCGCTTTTTTGCTCGACTTGGCGGGGGCACTGCCGTGCACCCAGATATCCATTCTGTAAACACTAGGAACACACACACAAGCTAGAGATGACAGTTTCTCGACTCCACAGAGTCAGTAATTCATTCTTGGGGCAATGTATACGCTATTACAACAAGGTCCCGGAAAGTGTACAGGTTCTCTCTATTACCAAGTTAAAATGTTTACTAAGCTGAAACTGTATAAAAAGGGTTATTATAGTATAAATGAATACATGGTTGATAATAACCCCTGGGAATGAGGTGGTCACTTCCAAGCAGTTTCTTAAATAAATTTTGTAAATAGTTCGTAATCATTTATATTGTAAAATTTATTTTAAAGAAAAGTCCCGCTGGGTTTCTTGCTGGTTCTTCCCAGGACAGAGGGTTTTTTTTGAACCAGTGGTAAAGTAAAAATGACTTTCAATAAGAATTACACATGTTATGTATATTGAATAAAAATTATCCTATTCTATTCTATTCTATTCATGCCTACGGCCTTTTTTTATGAAATAAAGGTGATAAACAAGCTCACAGTCCACTTCATGGTAAGTGGATGCTATGGGCTATAGACGTCTACATTTGTCCGCGATTAAGAACCAAAAAGCAGATGCGTTGTCACCCCTGAGGACTAAAATGGAATATCTCGTTTCCAGTAAAACGGCGTAAAGCTTTTACACTCACCGTTCGATATACAGCAGCTTTGTGATACTATAACTATAACTAAACCCTGCTCGAGCCGACCCATTCGTACTACAACCATAATATAGCAGCGTGGCTCTACCACGTCAAATATTTATTAACACTTTTTATATTAAAAAAAAACTTATGATTGTAATAACAAAGACTGAGTACTTAATAGTTGGTGACTTAGCTCCACATTCGAATCGATCCACTTAGGTCCACGGGCTGATGTCATATTGAGTTTAGCTAACCTTCAGTTTTTGAATATTAATTTTGCAGATCATTTTTTTTTTCACCTTGAATTTCCAACGCTCTGTTGGAAATTAAATGTTAAAATTAAACGCGAAAAAATCTTGCTTTATTTAATGTGTACTATTAGCATAATTATAAGAATCTAAAAAAAAATCTTCTTGCCTTACTCTAATTTACAAAGATCTGCAGTGGTTTTTTTTTAAGTTCACGCGAATAAAAACTAGTCTAGAAATAAAGGTATATTCAGTTTTGTCTGATTTCATACTCCTATTAAGAAAACACTTATATTGAAACGTAATCTCGTGCATTGGACCCACACTCAAAACTAACTTGCGTCAGGTAAAACTGGCCATCGGTTCTATTGTCTTCGAAGCTTTGCGATCTTTTAAATCCGTCCTGCGGTTGAGTGAATTAACTAGTATTTGTAGTGCTAGAATTTCACACGTTGTCTACCTTATTGGTAAGCGACGACGACTTGGATTGTGATGTCAGAGAGTTCTAAATGTTTGGACGATCTTCGGTACAATTCATTGCCGTTTAAATTGAAAATCTTTAATACATTGTTTAGTAGGTCACTTCATTAAAAGTGTTTCCAACAAAATTGCAGTTCTGTTAGATGAAGACAACTATAATTCACATTTATTAAAAATAAACCCTATCGTTAAGCCTGCCTATAACAGCCTTCTTACGTTTGAGTATCATTACGGTAGAATAAATCGGCTTTATTTACAATATTCGCAGTCTACTACTTTACAAAATACTATTACCCCATCTAAGGCTAGGCTTACACTTCCGCCTATCAAACTTATGACGTTTTCGGGTAACATTTGCTCATGGCTTTATTTTATGCCAGCTTTAAATTAACCGTCCATGACAACCCATCACTCACTTACGCTGAAAAGTGATAATATCTGCTAGGTAAACTGACGGGCAAAACTCTGTCTGTGTGCTCAGGTATAACTCCATGCGCTGAAAATTATAAAACTTTATTACAAGCACTCATTGATAAATATGAAGAGAAGCGTATGCTAGCCTCCGCGTATATAAATCAGATGTTCGAGTTTAAGCCATTGCAATCGTCCACAGCAAATAACTTTGATTTTTTTACTGATAACTTTATAAGTGCAGTGCGCACTTTACAAAACTTAAATTTGGATAATCTCGCGGAATTAATTAGTCTGCATATCGCGCTAAAGAAGCTCGACTCGGATACCATTCGATCTTTCGAATATAATCATAGCTCGATAATACCTACTGTTCGCGCAAAAGCGCTAATGTCAAGCATCGACGTTAGATGGCACTGGGCTCGGCGCGATACGGGATGAAGTTCGTGCGTGTTGAACGTCCGAGCGTATAGAACGGTGGGAGTCGAGAACGCCCTATAAAAATTAAGAGTCCAAATTCAGCGATGCGAGAGATAGCACGCGTTCTTTGGTCGGGAAGTCGGAAGTGGAATACGACACGCGCATCTAGGAAATATACTGTTTACCATACGTAACGCGCATTCCTGTTTTGTTAGCTTCACCCGGGACTTAGTGTCTAATTAAGAATCTGTATAAATGGATTCGACTGTATTAGTTATTAGTGCGGTATTTGATATTCTAGAAATAACTGTGACCTTTGATCCGTACGTTCTGTGTTCATTTCGCGAGTTAGGCGTTATAACAAACGAGAGTTAGTGGCTTCTGTAGGGTAGTTAATCGTACGACAGAGTTACTGGACCTTCATCGTGACTAACGAAGAAAGTGAGGTGAGGTGGAGAGGTGCTGAGGTCCGAACTGCTGCAGATGGTAACGGTCTAATAAGGTCAATAATACTACCAGCCACACCCAGATACATATCACTGACCCTTACTTTCCTAGCACTATACATCCACACGCGACCTGACCGAATCCTGAGGGACCAGTCGCCTTGGATAGAAGTAAGTAAGCTCCCCTTATTAGAAAACAACGCTGCCCCCTGATCTTTTATTGTAATTAGAAACTTTTCACCTTTGGCCTGTAGCAGGCCCGACCAGCATCTTCTTGTAGGTTCTCCATCTATGGGCCCGCGGGGGACCCTACTCCTGGGATAAGCAGCTGTTGGCCGTAACACCTACCTTTGATGATTTAGTAAACTTTATTAAAACCCGCTCTAAGGTTCTACAACGCACCGTTTCTAGTTCAAGCTCTAGTAGTCCATCAAATAGTAGACAAGGTAATGATAATAATCATCGCTGTAATAATATTTCGTCGCCGAAGTATCTAGCATACGTAAGTACGACGACTAGTCGTTCAAAGAAGTGCCTGTGTGATAATATTGTGCATCAGCGGTTATTTAAGTGTGGAGACTTTAATAAGATGACACCGCTCGAACGGTTTAAATTCATGAAGAGTAACAATGCATTTGTAAATTGTCTCAGCTTAAGTCATCGAGTATCTAATTGCTCTTCAAACTTTAGTGGTCGAGTTTGTAAATGTAGCATCATACATTGTTGCACTTCCAGCGTGGAAGCGATAATTATTCCACTGCGCTGCCTCCGCCTTAGCCTCAGCAAGCTGAGCTTAAGGCTGTAGCTCCCGTGTCCACAGCGCCCACATACTCGCCACCTCTCAACTCGGGTGCGCGTTCGGACGTCGCTTTGTGTACTTTGTTCACGAATGTTTCCCAACATTCACCGCCCCCCCCCCCCGCGCGCGCAAGTCGTACGCAGAAGACTTTTTTATAGCATAAGGGTTACAAACGAGCACACAGTCCACCTGATGGTAAGTGGTTGCTGCGGCCCATAGACATCTACATCTATCCTCGTTTGCAAATCAAAATGCAGATGCGTTGTCACCCGTGAGGACTAAGATGGAATGCCTTATTTCCAGTAAAAAGGCCTCCGGCCACCTGCACACACCAAGCGAAACGCAGAGGTAAACCTCTACTTCACGCTGGTATTCTGTGAGGTCGTGGTACCACCACGGTTCGAGCCGGCCCATCCGTGCGACAGCAAAAACTGTTTTATTATCAATATCACAAGTCTTTGCACACCACGCTAAGGGAAAGAAACATTTAGTTTGCCTATTATTAGACTCCTCGTCTCAAAGCCGTTTTATAACTAAGGAATGCTGTCATCGTTTAGGCGTCCAACAACACGATACCGAATGTACTGTAATAAGGGGATTCGTTGGTGTAAAAAAAATCGTTAAATCAAAATCGACTAATATTAAAAAATTTTCTCGTTTTAACTCTAATATTAACTTCAATATTTCACCGTTCGTTGTGGATGAAATCACCGATCGTATGCCCACCGCTGTGGTAGACAAATCAGTCTTAGCACAATTTAATGACATAAGGCTTGCTGATGAATGTTACGGTGTGCTTAATAAAATTGACGTATTGATAGGCGCATCCCTTTTCCCGCACTTATTGTGTCCTGACGGAATTAACTTCTCTAAAGACTTCTCTGGGCCCTCAGCTTTGAACACGGTGTTTGGTTACGTTATTATGGGTTCAGTACCGCAATTTCAAACTATTCAGTCATTAACGTGTTGTATAATCCTAGAGTCTCCCGCTATTGATAAATTAGTGCAACGATTTTGGGAGCTTGAACAGCCTCCCTCCGCATCGCCCATTCAGTATCCTTCAGACATTGAATGTGAAGAGTTTTATAAGTCGACGACATCCCGCTATCCTGATAGTGGTAGATACATTGTTGGCCTACCATTTAAAGATGACGTTTATTCTCTCGGAATTTCTTACGAGACTGCTCGACGACGATTCATGTGCTTGGAAAGAAAACTTCAAGCATCACTGTACTAAAGTTGGCATATGACGACGTCATAAAAAAATATTTAGCCAAAAATTATATCTCTCCCGCACCACCGTACGACTCTCATGACCCCGCTCCAATCTATGTAATCCCGCATCATGGAGTCTTACGTGAAGATAAGAAGTCGACACGTTTACGTATAATCCTGGATGCTAGCAGTAAGACTAGCGCCGGTCGAGCATTAAATGATATCCTACACTCAGGGCCAAATTTGCAAGGCGATTTGTTCAATATAATAATAAATTTCCGCCTATATCCAGTCGCTATGATAGCCGACTGTCGCCAGCAATTCCTTCAGATAATTGTCCGCGATTCTGGTCTTCGTTATCAATTCTTCCTATACCGCTTTAGTCCACACGACCCACTTGTGTTGTACCACTTCAATCGCGTATGCTTCGGTTTAACTTCGAGTCCATACCATGCATTGCGTACGGTAAGACAGTTTATCGATGACAACGGCGCAAAGTATCCACTTGCGAGTTGTATCGTGTCTACTTCGCTATATATGGACGATATCGCATTTTCTTTGCCCAGTGAATCTGAAGCCAGTGACGCCTCTCAGCAGCTGATAGGCTTATTCAAGGGTGCACAATGGGACTTAATAAAATGGAATAGCAACTGTCGATCTGTTCTAGATAACCTCCTTGCTTCTCGTAAGATTACAGGAGAAGTAGAGTTCGATAAATCAACGCAACATAAAATATTGGGCTTTTATTGGTCTACTGATAGTGACGCCTTATATATTAAGATAACGGTTCCCGCTGATGTGACGTGCACTAAGCGCTTCATCTTATCTACTATCGCCCGCCTGTGAAACATAATGTGTTTCGACTGAGCCCCCACAGTCGCGTACGCCAAGTTATTAATAAAACAGCTTTGGCAACTTAATTTAGATTGGGTCAAGATACCGCCGCCGCCCATTGTTAAGATGTGGCAGACATTTGTTGCAAACCGCAATGTTCCGATCACTGACAATATTCCCGCTGGTGTGACGTGCACTAAGTACTCCATTACCGCCCGCCTGTGGGACATAATAAGTTTCGTTGCTCGCACAGTCGCGTACGCCAAGTTGTTAACAAAACAACTTTGGCAACTTAATTTAAATTGTTAAATTATTAGCCCGCCGCAGCATTAGTGACTGCTGATGATCTCAGTTTCTCTCAGGTTAAATGCTCCGCGCTCTGCAAAAACAACACTTTGCAGTGGAATATTTTAATATTAAAGGTTTCCTTGCTCACCCGCTTTCATTCATTTGAGGCCTATCGTTGACAATAGATTGATCCGCGTAGGCCTCTCGAAAACCACATTATATTACACTAAAAAAATACTTAATTGTACTTCCACGCAGTAATCGTGTAGTAAGCATAATCACTGATGGATTAGTCCAGTCATTTTGGGGTCAGTGGAGGATAGAATATCTTCGTAGATTACAAGTTTGGCAGACGTGGAACACTCCGTCTACGCCTATCGCACCAGGAACGGTTGTAGTTGTGATTAAGATAACACACCACCCCTTGCTTGGCCATTAGCTATTGTTGAGTCTGTTCATCCTTCGAAAAAATATGTAGTTTCAGTAGAAACCGTGAGAACTTCTAAGAGAACATGCGTGCGGTCGTGTTTGTCCTCTCCCAAAACAAAAAACCACGAGTATCTTAATTATAATTACTTATTTAAATTAGCAATTAAGTTTATATATCACATTATAAAATGTTAAACCGCTAGATAATACATACCGCTCTATTTGCTTACTATAAATACTCACCCTATATACCGCAAAACTATTTGTTTTCTTTTTTTTCTTTATCTTACGGTTGTCTTTTAAAGGTGACTCTTTAAGGGCGGGAAGAAATAGCAACGCTAGTTAACAATTTAATTTATAAATCTAATAGAATACTTGGTACATAATTTTAACCCCTGCCTTCCTTTATCCTTTCGATATGCACGCACGGCCGTTGAAGGCGACACAATCGCCACGCAGCGGCAGTCTTGTAACAATCGCACATTAACCGCGGCCACACCGCACGAGAACATTACGTCCTTCGCCCCCCGCTTTAATATTAATTATCACCGGACATTGTGTCATTGTAATTTCACAAATGTAACGCGCTTTTTGCGATTACAATAAGTCGAGAGTTAAGGAATGTGTGATATCCTAGAACTGATCTAAGAGTGCGTGTGCCGACGCACGTGGTGACCTGCTGTGCTGCTTGCACCGGGACGAAGGCGACGCAGTCCCTCACAAGGTTAGTGCGTGCATTCCACTCTCATCCATTTTCCTTGCTCCGCTTGTTGTATGTACCAAATATAGTCCACAAATTTTTATCGAGGAACTCAAGTTATTGGCGCGTCCAAGGTGTGTTGATTTGTTACCCTTACTCTATAAAAATGTGAAGATATTTCCATATATTTTCATTACACTGTCAATTATAATATAAATAATCCTTATGATTTATTACGGTCGCTTCTTGCCAGAATAAATAAAGTGCGGGCGACAAATGGATTTCCTGTTTACTTTGTTCCGACGGATAACCACTTTGATGTTATTTAATTTATTTTAACCTACTTTGTTTTTGTGAAGTTTCGAGTACTTTGCAGTGCCTATTGCCTCGGGTAGACTGTGTTTAATGTCCTAGTGTCATAGTTAACTTTAAAGTTCTTCAGACAAATGAAGTATTACTAGAAACTAGAATTCAGTTGCAGTGTTCGCGTTATTTAAATAAATTACTAGAATTCTTAGCTTATTAAAACCTTTTTTAAAAAAGTCTTGTACATTGCAGAACAACGCTGCAAATTTATTATGGTCGCAGCACGCATGGGTACTCAACTGAGTACCCATGCGTGCATAAGCATAAGACCACACTCCCACAGAATACTAGCGTAAAATATCAGCTTAATGCTACTGTGTTTCGTATGGAAAGTGTAGAAAACAAGAAAACTTTTTAATGGAAATAAGGCATTCCATTTTAGTCCTCAGGGGTGACAACGTATCTGCATTTTGATTCGTATTCGAGGATAGATGTTGATGTCTATGGGCCACAGCAACCACTTACCATTATCTTATCTGCATTCTTAACCGTGCGTAGATGTAAATGTATTGGCTACAGTAAACACTTACCATCAGGTGAACTGTGTATGTTTATTTAATGAAGAAAGAAGAGTTTTAGTAAGATTCAGCAATGACACACGACTAAACTATACGACACCGCGGCATGGTAACTTGTCATCAATACAAACCCGACGTTACGTTGATCAAGTTTAGCAATTTAGGCAAAGGAATAGTAGAAAATTTTGTACGTGTTTTACAAAAATCCTTGTAAACAAGTGTTTATTTATTTCTCACATCGCTTACCTCTCATTCGATTGCCCACGGCGCTTTTTAGATTTGTTTCTGATGTGCATCGAAGCATAAAGCGTTGATTTATTGGATTGCAAATGCGATGAGTTTTACAAGGTGAGTTTAAAGAAATTGTTTTCTAAGAAAATAAATGTATTTTTGCTACATACCTTACGTTTTAGTTTTTAAATTATATAAATTAATTTCCTTATTATTACTTGATTTTTAGAAAGGACAACTCAGAATTTAGGTAAGAAGATAAGCATCAATACAGCACAACGTACACTAGAACATAAAATATCAAGTAAAATTATATTTTTATTGAAGTACGGTACAAATATTATAACTTAAAATTAAAAATTTTGTACAGCCGACTTCAATATAGGTTATTTAAGAATAACTCAATAACCATTGGTCTGACCTTGATCAATTTCATATGGGACTACACAAGAACTATCAGCTTTCATATAAAAAAAGAATCATCGAAATCGGTTCGCCCAGTACAATGTTATGAGGTAACACAAAAAAAAAACATACAGTCGAATTGAGTATCGTCTCCTTTTTGGAAGTCAGCAGAAAATGCAATTTTGTATGGTGGGTGCAAAGACATTTAAGTAGTAGTAGTAAAAGACCGGACATCAGCAGCAAAATTGTCGTCTTTAACTTATGTCCTATAGGATATATCTCCGTTAGTCTTAGTTACATCGTCATAAAGTCAAGACGCATTCTTTTCATATCTTTAAAAAATATTTTTATAGAAAATATGCCCGGTTGTGCATTAAGATATTGTAAGTCACGATATGGAGCAAAAAATGAACGTAATTTTGGTTTTTTATCGTAAATATAACGTATATTTACCGAATAATCTTTAAATTTTATTATTTCTAGTAGATTGTTCTAGAAAATTTATTTTTATTGTACTAAGCGCCCTCTGTTATCCTGTAGCGTCACTATTTATTTAAAGTTAGTGATTGACGACGTTTATTGATTGGGGTTATCGATAAAAATAATATACAGGATGCCGATTTAAACATTTACAATATTTAAGGAGGTAAAACAGTCAAAGATTCTGTACCCATACCAACAAAAATGAGTAGCATATACCAACTATGCTAAGTGGCCTACTTTATGTGGAAGGGTGGGAAATTTTTTTTAGGCGTGATGATGAGATTTTCTGTGTTGCTTATGAACATGCTGAGGATACTTGCTGTGTTGATGTTTAGCAATACAGCAAGTCTTCTCTTTTACATACCGGGCGTCATTGTCTGATGGTATTCAAGGACAAAATCATTATAGATCCTGGCTTACAGTGATAGGAGAGTGCTATAGGCTTGTGACATTAAAAAAAATTGTACTGTTAAAGATATTAGATTCAAGAAGTTGTAGGTTAAGCCTGAGTTAGGAAATAAGGTAAAAACTTAATATAACAATTTTTATTGATGTGGGTAGTGTCTTTTAAGTAGTGCAGCTGATGAAATTGAAAAAATAATATAAAAGGAGAAGAAGACGTCTCCATAAATTCTTGGGCCCAAGTGTTAACAAGACGAAAGTACCATTTGAAAGCGTATATATAAACAATTAATAGCTAAAAAGATATGTCAATCTAGAAGCTGAGGTATTGTAGAATAAGTAAAATAGAGATTATCTATTACCTACACTGTAACAGGTGATTTTTCACTGTTATTACATTGTAACAGGTTATTTTTCACTATATTTACTTAAAGATATAAAAGCAGGATCAGTATAAAATAGAGACATAAAAAGTTAAAGTGATTTTTTTCGTGTGATGGAAGTCATGATAAATAGATCTATACAATGAAACAATCATTTTACTCCCTATTATTATATTTTAAAGCATTTCAAGCTTAGTAACCTTCAACAACATTATCGATACTTTGGTATCGAAAGGGTAACATTCCTAAAACGATATTATATTTTAAGCGTCACCTACTGAGGAATAGCTAAAATGTTGTTTTAATAAATGATAGTGTAGTTTGGCTATTTTTAGCTAGAGGGCGTCACACACGCACGAGCTTAAAGTTTTTGTATAGAAATTTCCCCAATGCCCACTCTATAGTATATATATATATTTTAAATCTCTTTGGGTGTGTACAGAGAAACAAAGTCTCCTTTTACTGGTAAAAAGGCATTCAATTTGTTTTGATTCTTCTTCGTGAATAAATGATGGTGTCTATGGGTCAACAAAAATGATGCACTTACTATCAAGTGTACTGTGTGCGCATTGATCACTTAAAAAAGAAACAATTTTTTTTTCTATTCTAAAGGTTACAGTGAGTCATTTTAGTAACAGGCTATGAGCGGTTCTATCTTAGTCCTCAGAGATGACAACGCATCCGTAGTATTCTTTGTTCGGAGTTGGTTTCTGTTGTTCATGGACTGCAGTAGCTACTTATCATGAGGTGGACAGTAAGTTTGTTGGTCACTGCAATAAGTAGAATTTTTTGATACAATATAAAAAATATATTTGTAAATCCAATTGGGCATACCTTAACCGCATTAAAAAAAATTACGTATAACATGATTATACGGAATTATTAACGTAGTTTAAATACATTTCGACAGCACTATCGGCTTCAACACCCTCGAAAACCATGAAAATGACACCCATGATGAAAAATTGATACCTATTGCAGCCGCTATCTTGGATTTACATTTCGACAGCACTATCGACTTCAACACCCTCGAAAACCATGAAAATGACACCCATGATGAATAAATTGGTACCTAATTCAGCCGCCATCTTTATTTACATTTCGACAGCACTATCAGCTTCAACACCCTCGAAAACCATGAAAATGACACCTATGATGAAAAATTTTTTACCTATTGCAGCCTCCACCTTGGATTTACGAGTACATTTCGACAGCACTATCGGCTTCAGCACCCTCGAAAACCATGAAAATTACACCCATGATGAAAAAATTGATACCTATTGCGGCCGCCATCTTGGATTTACATTTCGACAACCCTATCGGTTTCGACACCCTCGAAAAGCATGAAAATGTCACCCATGACAAAAAAATTATACTACTTACTTTTAGTACGTACTACTATTATTTATTCTGTGCTTTTAAATATTGTAATAAAAAAATCTCTTATTATTATTATAATCAAGTATTACAGAAATTTGATTATTCGAATATTGTGTATTTCTACAGCGATCTTTTTGAGCCGCTGAAAACAACCGAAACAATGTCCACTCACGACGGCGACTGAAGCCGAACTCCCCTATGTATAATGTACTCTGTGAGCCGAATTAAACTTAATACAAAGGTACTCTGTGAACTAAACTACTCTGTGGCTGTAGATCCCCAATTACAGAAACAATTTATATACGAGGGGCAACCAAATCAACGAAAATTTCGCCATTTAGGAGCCGAAAAAAATTAATTATAGCTAAACAAAACAAAATTACCCTACCATTTACATTCAGTGGCTTCCCACATGTTAGATGAAGAGATTAAAAAATAGATTGAGTTAAACAATTGATATTTTCAAAAGTTATAGTGTTTACAAGCCACAGGGACATGATAAATCCACACCATAAGCCACTAAAACCCTTTTTTATTTAAAAATAGCAATTAATCGATTTAAAAAAATTATTAATAAGTTCAACAATCATTTATCTTTCTAACAATGTGCTTTTTATATCATTTATATGTATAATATGATTGCTAGATACGATTTTATTCGATAAAATGTTGGAATTTTAATTTTTAGGCGATAGTAGAACATTACCTTGCGCTTTCGCTCTTAAGGTATGCAATACAATTGATAGATAAGTTGGCTTTTATCCGGTTCAAAACTATAAATCTTAACGATAATCTTAAATCTTTTCTAGTTACAGCCTTTCAACAGTTCTCTGCGGAACATTTCTGCCTCATAGTGGGTAGCCTCAAGGGGATAGTAGCTATAGTTGCCACGCTTGGTAGGCGGGTTAGCAACAGCAGTTATTTTAAGTTATTAGTTGATATTAGGGAGACGCTGCTACTCATCTCCTAATTTGTTTCTCTCTATCGCCTCTTATGAAACCCACGGGACGGTATGCGGTAGTGAAAATTCTTAGACCACCACTAATCCTCTCTCCGAAAATCTCTTCTTTTTACGCTGTATATATAAATATTTACGGTTTACACGTGATAGAGCTATATTGCAGCTATTTTATGGTTGTAGCGTGAATAAGGTAGCTTGACTGTGGAAGGACCATGCTCTTACAAAATGCCAGCGTGAAGTACTTGTGGAACCGGAACCGTTGACCCGGAGACCCTTTTTACTGAAAATGAATGACAACGCATCTGCAATTTGATTGTTAATTGAGATGTCTATGGGCCACAACATTCACTTACTATCAGGTGGACGGAGTGTTGTCACCCGTATTTCATATAAAAAAATTGTATAATGGTAGATATCTGCTTCATGATGTAGCCCATGGGGGAGGTATATGTTCAGCATTGGACTTTGATATGCTGTCATGATGATTTTTTTTATATTCTACTGAGCTAGCGCTTATCTACGATCCCATATGATGGTAAGTGGTGATGTAGCCTAAGATGGTGAAGCGCAGTGACTTAACAAAAGCCTATTCACTCTTGCCTTGAAGACACCCACACTGTAATCGGATGGAAAGACAGATGCTGGCAACTTATTCCATTCCTTTGCTGTACACATGATGAACGACGTGGCAAACCGTTTAGTTCGAATGCGTGGTAAGTCAACAACGAAAGGGTGGAGACTGGCCGAACGTCTGGTTGTCCGATGGTGGAAGCGAGAGGGTGGAATTAAATTATGTAATTCCTGCACAATCTCCGAAATGCATCCTGTAGAAAACCGAAAGGCTGGCTACTTTACGTCTGTGTTCGAGGCTGATAAGATTGGTTTTTACCAAATTCGGGTCACCAATAAGCCTCTTGGCACGCTTTTCCACCTCTTACACCTGCCAGGTGGCATTTTGCAGCACCAGCCCATATATGGAAGCAATACTCCATGCACGACCGGACTTGCGCTTTATATAAAGTAAGCAGCTATCCCGGCATGAAGTATCGCCGCACCTTTACAATAACTCCCAGCTTGCAGCTGCTTTGGCCTTGGATTCAATGAACCGCCCGCAGTTCCAATTTGAGGATATTTCAAACACTAACAACTGAAGGCGGTCGGTATATTTCAGTGATACATTTCGGAAAAAAGGAGCCAAGGTGAGCTGGCTCCTTTTTTCAGTGAAGAGACACGCTTGTGTTTTGGAGGCTTTGAACTTCACAAGATTGGTGTCGCCCCAATCGGAGACTGCCTGTAATGTGACATTCACACGCTCTACCATAGCTTCTCTTTTTCGGACTGGATTTGATCCCGACTGTCCCGAGGACGTGGTTGGTATCTCTCAACAACTGTGCTATCGTCTATACAGGGCATAAGCAGATCATTAATATGCAGCAGGAAGAGAGTTGCGGAGAGAACGGACCCCCGAGAAACACCGGCGTTAGTCGCCATAGGATCGGATGAGCAGCCATCGACGACGAACCAGAGGGACCGTTCACTTAGAAAGTCCTTTACCCATTCAATCAGACCAGAGGATAAGCCGTACGCTGGAAGCTTACCCAAAAGGCTAGTGTGCCAAACTCTGTCAAAGGCCTTCGAGACATCAAGGGAAACAGCAAGTGCTTCCCCACTTTTCTCGAGTGCCTCGCCCCATACGTGTGTGGCATACGCTAGAAGGTCCCCAGCTGACCGCTTTTGGCGAAACTCATATTGCCCGTCACTAAGGAGGTCGTTCTGTTCTAGGTATGCCATTAAGCGGGCATTCAATATACGCTCCATAATCTTGCAGAGTATGGAGGTAATTGAGATTGGACGATAATTGGCAGGGTCGGCGCGGCTGCCTTTTTTTGGAGCAGGTTGCACTTTGGCCAGCTTCCAGGATTTTGGCACTATTCCAGTACTAAATGAGAGGCGGAAAAAGCATGTCAACACAGGAGACAACTCAGGTGCACAAGCCTTTAGGACTATAGCTGATATACCATCTGGTCCACTAGCTTTATTCACGTCTAGACACCGCAAGGTTTTAAGAACCTCCTTATTCGTTATACGAATCTCCGACATAGAGGTCCCGCAGTAAGGTAATTTTGGTGGAACGTTGTTGCCACTGTCCAGACGTGAATTGTAGGCAAAGAGAGACGCGAAAAAGTCCGCTTTCGCCTTAGCCGTATGAGCCAGTGTGCCATCTGGTTTTACCAACGGAGGCAGTGTAGTCTGACAAAAGTTTGTCTCGACAGCTTTGGCGAGAGACCAAAAAGCTCTAGTGCCGGATGGTCTGGTAGAGAGTTTTGCGCCAATATTTTTAATGCGATCGAGACTAGCTGTCCGTAATGCTTTTTTGTAGGACTTGGCGGTCTGGTTGAAAGTTCTCTTCTTGGAGCTAATATCCGGAGCTTTGCGGTTTTGAGCGTCAACCCAGGACAGGTAAGCTAAATGCTTGCGCTTTTCAGCTTGGGAGAATTCAGCGTTAAACCATGGGCGAGCTTTGCTACCGGTGGGAGCGTCAGAGAAGGGAATAAAGTACTCCATAGCTTGACGAAACACATCCGTTATCGCAATTGCGCAGCTCGAAGGATCCGCAGAAGAGAAACAAACCTCCCGCCAAGGATAAGATGCAAAAAAGTGTCGCATCTCATCCCAATCAGCTGAATTATACCGCCATATTCGTCGAACACCTTGGGACTCGTAATCAGGTGGAGAATATGACGATACAGATTTTACCAGACAGTGGTCAGATGTACCCAAAGGAGAAGTAACCTGTACTTCATATCTGTCTGGTTCGTTAGTCAGCAGAAGGTCCAAGCAATTTGCTGTGTGACCGTCTACATCGGGTACCCTAGTCACCAACTTTACCATCTGAGAAAGACCTAGCGTCAAAGCAAAATTCCACGCTTCTCTTTCAGCATGGTCGGTCTTTTAGTATGGGAACAGCCAGTCTTAGTGACAAGCGTTAAAGCCCCCCAGAAAGACCAACTGTGCAGTAGGATATCGATTCACGGCCACGTCAGCGGCCTCACTAAGGTAATCAAATAATCGTGTTGTCTCCTGGTCACCGCTGTGCAATGGATAGACACAGGCATAAAGGATTTTATCAATACCTGTATCTACCATCACCCAGATTGTCGAAAAAGTGGGGTCTTCAAGGTAACAGAGACGCAGGAAGCAGATGTCATTGCGGACGTACACACATTCTCCGGCACGTGGATGGAATTTGTGCTCCAGGGAGAATCCAGGATAGTTAAGGTACGCCGCACTCAGTGGACATCCAATTTGCGTCTCTGTCAAGAAAAGTAGGTGCGGCTTTTCTGTCTCAAGATGGTGATGGACTGCGCTGAGATAAGAGTGCAATCCTCGAATATTAGTGAGGTGCACTTTAGTGAGAGAACGTGCAACAGCTGTTTAACACTACTTTTCTTTTTTGTGGACATATTAAGTGTTGAGAGTGAATAAGGATGGAGAATGGCAGTTGAGCGAGGCGTTGCATTAGCAACCAAACGATACTATCAGAGTTACTGTGCCCATGGGAGCTTGATCTGGAGACTGCGGGGACGCCCAAACCCCCCCAGAGATCGCCATCGGGTCCTCTCGCCCGGTCGCTAACCGGCACGATGGGGCCACCCTGGGATTTTTCGCCGGGCAGCCTTTCATGAGTAGCTAATTCACTAATTGGGCCCCCAACTACCTGCGGTTGGCCAGCGAAACACCATGCTTCGGATCCCGCTACCCTCTACGACCAAGCACCCGACACAGCAACAACTGATGCTTCGTACCCGGTTTACACACACAACGCTACTCTTCAGACACATTCTCCATATGGCTTCACCAAGCATCATGCCGGAACACGACAAAGTCATTTGGCGGCAAGATTTTGCATTGATGGGTAATAACCGAAAAGTCAGCGGCCGAAACCTACCACCGGAATTGGTGCTGCTCGTTTAACTCTACCCGAGGGCACGTGTAGGATGTCAGATTTCAAGTATTTCCTTCGGACGCGAGCAGCCTCGCCCCCCAAATGATCTGATCTGATCTGATGATGATGAATACTTATCATCAAGTAGACTGTTGTTTATTATCTTAGTATTAACACAGATTAATTAATAGTACAAGAACAGAATGATCACTCCCTGATAGCAAACTTGCGAGTTTTAATTTAGTTACAACGTCTTTAATGTTCATAATACTTTGCACGCCTCGGATTTGACCTGTGTTAAATAAGCCTACTGAATAAATTATCGAAAGATAATAAATGCAGCGGGCGTAATAAATTAAAATGCGCCTTAAGTCCGCGTGCGAGTGTTTCTATTACTAAGACCGTTACGCGCCTTTGTTAATACTGATCCTACTGTAATGTTTGGTGTTGTGAGAAAACAAATTGAATCCTTTGATATTAGTTAGTAGTAGAATACACCGACATTCATCATTCTCTAAACCATTCCCATTATCTGGGGTCGGCGCAGTAAATCTTTATGTTCCATTCCTCTCTATCAGCCGTCATTTCCATACTTACTCCTTTCATTCTCATATCACTCTTCACACAATCGATCCATCTTTTATTCGGCCTTCTTCTGCCCGTGTGTCCCTCCACATTCATATTCAACACTCGTTTTGTTACATGACTTTCATTCCTCCGCATCACATGCCCAAACCATGCCAATCTGCTTCCTCTCACCTTTTCTACCACTGGCGCTACTTTCAGGCTTCCTCTTATATACTCATTCCTTATCTTATCCATCCTTGTCACACCACACATCCATCGTAACATTCTCATTTCATTCGCATGCAGTCTATTTTCATCCTTCTTCTTGACGGCCCAGCATTCACTTCCATACATGACGACAGGTCGGATGATCGATTTGTAAATTTTCCCCTTCAGCCTTATTGGCATTCGGGGATCGCACGTTGTGGCTGTGACCTGTCGCCATTTCATCCACCCTGCGTTAATCCTATGCTGCACAGCTCTATCTATTCCGCCGTCGCCTTGAATGAGGGAACCGAGGTACTTGACATCTGAGCAGATAGGCAGTATAGCGCCATCCAACGACATAGGTACAGGACTGGAAAGACCGCCGAAATCACAGCACAGATATTCGGTTTTGGATCTGCTGATCTTCAAGCCAACACTTTCCAGCCTCCGTTGCCACCCCGTCAGTCTGCTCTGTACCTCGATGCCTTCTTCCCCGACAAGCACGATGTCATCGGCAAAGAGCATGCACCAGGGTGCCTCATCCTGCAGGTCCGACGTCAAAGCGTCCATAATCAGTAGGAAGAGGTAAGGGCTCAATGCCGACCCTTGGTGCAGCCCTACCGCCACATCGATACTGCCCGTAGTTCCCGCGGCAGATCGTACACATGTACGGGATGCTCTGTACATAGCACGGACTAACCTCACATACTTCCCAGGCATACCTTTCATCTTTAACGCCCACCACAAAACCTCACGGGGAACACGATCATACGCCTTTTCAAGGTCGACAAAAACCATGTGCAGATCTTTATGCACGCGCTTGTACTTTTCGCACAATTGGCGTAATGCGAAAATGGCATCTGTCGTACTTCGACCGGGCATGAATCCGAACTGGTTTTGTGTTATCTCACACTCTTCTCTCATTCTTCTCTCTATTATTCTTTCCCAGACTTTCATCGTATGTGACATGAGTTTTATTCACCGGTAACTGCTGCAGTTTTGGACGTCTCCTTTGTTTTTAAAAATGGGGACCAGTATACTACTGCACCATTCCTCAGGTATTTGTTCTTCCTGCAACAATTTACCGAAAAATAAACTCAACCACTTCCATCCATCCTCCCTCAGCAACTTCCACACTTCTACTGGTATTCCATCTGGGCCGACCGCCTTCCCATTCTTCATATTCCTAACAGCCATTTTTGCTTCTTCCACACTAATTTCTCTCACTAAGCCCATATTCACTGGTGGGTTTTCAAGCATACCATTCCATTCATTCTCCTCATTCATCAATTTCTCAAAATACTCCTTCCATCGCTTCTTTATGCTTTCATCGTCAGTCAAAATCCTTCCAGAATCATCTTTTATACATTTTACATGTGAAACATCTCTTCCATTCCTTTCTCTCGCTCTTGCAATTTGAAAAAGTCGTTTTTGACCTTCGGGTCTTTCAAGGGACCGATATAATTTATCTTGCGCCTCTGCCCTACAAATAGCAACTTCCTTCTTCGCTCTCTTCTTACATTCTTTATACGCCCCTCTCTTACTTTCTTTTATGGATTCATTCTGGTCTTCTACGCTCTGCCATTCTTTAAAGGCATTTTTCTTTTCTCTCAAAACTTCTCTAATACTTTCACTCCACCACCACCCATCCTTATCTATCATACGCTTCCCTTTTGTTTCTCCTAACACCTTCCTTGCCACACTTCGGATACAATCAGCCATTTCCTTTCAGCACTCATTCACACTCATTCCTTCCATATCACCCATCTCTATCATCTTGTTTACAACTAGCTCTCTAAATTCACTTGAATACCCCTCCTTAACAAACAAATGCCACTTTATTTTGGGTGGGGGACGATCCTTATGTTTGTTGAGGCGAACAGTTAAGCAGATGTCAGCCAGCAGAATTCGGTGCTGGGATACTAAGTCTTCACCTGGAAGCACTTTGCAGTTTTTTACACTCTTGATTTGGTTCCGTCTTATCAGAAGATAGTCGATCTGTGTCGCGTGGTGGCCACTTTTATAAGTAACAAGATGCTGATCTCGTTTTTGGAACCACGTGTTTACTACAGCCAGGTTTGAAAGCACATGCTGCTTGCAGAAGAACTTCCCCTTCACGGTTCCGCATTCCGTACCACCATCCACCGTGTACTCTTTCATACCCGTCATTCACTCTCCCTACATGTCCATTAAAATCTCCTCCCATATAAACATCCTCACGCTCAGGTATTTCCATCATCATACAATCAAATTCCTCCCAAAACTTTTCTTTCACACTCTCTTCACAGCCTGTTTGCGGAGCATACACACTTACAACATTCACTACTTTGTTTTCAATCATTAATTTAACAACTATCATTCTGTCATTTACTCTTTTAACATCTGTCACTCGTTCTTTCATTCCACTATCTAACACAACTCCTACTCCATTTCGCTTCCCAT
The DNA here is from genome assembly GCA_033319125.1 of Parnassius glacialis. NCBI lineage: Eukaryota > Metazoa > Arthropoda > Insecta > Lepidoptera > Papilionidae > Parnassius > Parnassius glacialis. Next base: position 56,718,690 of record JAVANC010000005.1, read on the forward strand.
CACTTCCACTATAATAAAACTTGTATCCCTCCCCAATCTCTCTTGCTTTATTGCCCTTCCATTTTGTTTCCTGCAAACAGGCAACATTCACTCTTCGTCGTTTCAAAACATCTGCTAACTCTCTTCCTCTTCCAGTCATCGTACCTATATTCCAGCTTGCAAACCTCACTCTGACATTCTTCTCTCTCCGGGCTCGCCTCTTACGTCGCACCCGCTCCGTAAGGTGCGACAACCCTTGCCCACTTCCCACAGGAGCCGGGTGCTGCCCCTGCGCGTCGCCTGCGGGGTACGCCCTAGCCCTGTCATATATCCCACAACTCGTACTATTCATTTACTGCATGGGATTTGGCAGGAGTTTTACAGTCGGCCGCCTGCCTGACACCAACCCTCTTTGGGTATGCTATTGTTGGTAGAGGAAGCTACCATTTTGGGAAAAGGAAAAAGAAGTTTGGGGGTAGGAGCATAGGTGTAAGGATACTGTTATCTCGGCAGGAAAGGTATGAGAATAACAGTAGCTCGGGGAGCCGGGGTCGCGTACCCGTATTCCATAACAGGATCACCGGAAAGGTAGACCAGCATGGAAACCCCCTGACTACACCAACATTACAACAGAATACACCGACATTATTAATTAATATTATACATAATTAACTGACTTCAAAAAAAGAGGAGGTACTCAATTCGCCTGTATTTTCTTAAAGTTCTCAGAACCTTTTTTAGGTGAACCGATTTTGATGATTCTGTTTTTTATTTTGAAGCTAGTGTTTATAATTTATATATTCCACATAAATTAGATCAAGATCTGACCTGCAGTTTTAGAGTTATCCTTAATAATGCGTATTAATTTTGAAGTCGGTTTACAAAAATTTTCATTTTATTTCTTGTCCCTCTCCTTTTTTTTAAAAAAAAAGTTATCTCCACACTAGAATTTGTCCCGTATTGCGGGTATTAAGGACATTCATTCAAGACCGGATTTTTTTAAATTATTTCGTGGCAACGCCACGCTTCAGCTATATTATGGTTGTAGCACGGCTCAAACAAGTACCACGCTCTCACAGAATATCACCGATAAACAGAAGCTCAATGCTGCTGTGTTTCGTATGGTGAGTATAAAGAACCGGACACCCTTTTTACTGAAAACTGAAAAAGAGGTATTTCATTGTAGTTCTCAGGGTTGACGACACATCTATATTTTGATTCTTAATCGAGAATAAATGTTGATGTCTTTGGGTCACAGTAGACTTATCATCAGATGGACTGTGTGCTCAGAAGATGTGTTTAGGAGAAGTCTACTCCAGTTGTAGCTTGGTTTTCTTAAACACAAGAGTAGTGACTAATGAAACATGAATAGTTGAAAGATATATGCTCAGGATTGTATCTTTATCTGAGTGTTCAGCATTAATTATGTATTTATTTACAAATAATTATGAAAATTAATTTATTGTTTAATTACGAGCCATGCAGTAACGGCGTTGCAGGAGAATTCACTACCCCATAGTATCCCGTGGGTGTTGTAAGAAGAGATAGAGAGAAATGAAACCAGGTGTGCTCGTTTGTCACTCCAATTCTGTTAAAAAAACATGAAGAACTCAATAACTTACATCATTCCATACCATTATTACAATCACTAGACCAAGGAGGTAGCCAGAAACCTTACCAATACTACATCAGAACATCACAAGAACAGAATTACGGAAAATTCTACGCAATATCTGAAACGTGAGAGTTCTGAATTTAAAATAAAGTATAATCCATTAGGCGGGCCAAATATACTAATTGGAATACGAGGGGAATTATAAAAGTACGAAAATATTATTTCACTCTTACTTTAATATTTATGGAGCGCTCTCCATATAGAGAGCTATTTCAGTAATTACTGTCTGCGTAAGTTTGACTCGTATTTAAATGTGCTATGTACATCTTTTAGAATTATACTAGATATTTTATCCCGTAGCTGTGAGCGTTTTACATTTAAATGCTTATTTGTTTTAAGGATCCTTTATAAAATTATGCATTATTAAATTTACTGATTTAAATTTGATCATTATAACCATGATCAAAGCTATCATACTCATTTAGTGGGGTAGGTGGAGATGGCGCACTTCCATTTGGCATGGTCCTGATACACCTCACTCCCTTATTATACATCCATATAACTGCGCATACGGGCTCGTCAATTAAGGGTATAATTATAATAATAATACTAATAATGTCCTTCTGACGGTACCGACCCAACCGGAGAGAGATCAGGTGCAGGACCAATACGGACTGTTTTGTTGCGGATTCTGCCACTCTCTTCTGCAAAATAAATTAGCTTTGTCGCACTTATCTGATTCATTCTTCCATTATTTTTAAACCAACAAAGCATTATTTTCTTAATCCTAGTCACAACATCTTCTTGCAAATCACTCTTTTGAGTTTTAACATTGAAAGTCAACCCTTACATTTATATCCTTTTAGAGTAATGCTGTCATACAAATCATTATTATTACAGCCCATTAATAGTCCACCACAGAACAAAAGTCTCCTCAAATGATTACCTCATACCGATGCCCTCTTCGTCGATCTCGCAAAAGCGTTTGACAAAGTCTGGCATAACGGTTTTCTTTACAAGCTGTATAAACTCAACGTGCCTGATAGGCTCACCCACATTATCGCAGCATTCTTTGCCAATCGTCACTTCCGCTATCGAATAGAGAATACTCGCTCTACAAAGCGTCCCTCAAACCTAAACAGTAGTAGAGCCAAGCGGCAGCTTTTGCTGTCGCACGGATGGACCAGCTCGAACCGGGGTACCACCACGACCTCACAGAATACCAGCGTGAAATAGAGGCTTACCTCTGCGTTGCGTTTGGTGAGTGCAGGTGGCCGGAGGCCCAATTTATCCCCCTCACCCCATCAATATGGTAGTGGAATTAAATAAAAGACTACCCCATGAGGGTACCAGCACCCCTGGAGAATCCCTCGCTGAGCATCAACGACTAAACTACTTCACTCTACTTCAACTACTACTTACTACTTCAGCGTGGGTGCTCAGGCTGCCCCGCGTATTCTGCGAGGGGGAAGGGGGGGGAGGGCAAATTCCGCTCGCGACTAATGCTGATCTGGGCAAGTGGAGCAATACAACCAAAGCGACCCCTGTTACGGTATCCGTGAATTTTTGCAACATCAGGGGACTTCATTCCAAACTTATCGCTGTCCATTACCATCTGGAGACGGCGAAGCCGGCCTTGTTCTTTTTAACTGAGACTCAGGTGTCTTCTCTGGCTGATACTTTATATCTGTTCTACCCGGGGTACAAATTGGAACACTCCTTTGTGCCCCGGGCTGAAGTTTGCGTACACGTCAGAGAGGACATCTGTTTTGGACGCCTCGAAAGTCTTGAAGGTACGCACTTGTCCATCCTATGGCTGCGCGTAGACAGCGACGACCATCTCCGCGTCTACGGGTGCCTCTATAGGTCCCATAGCGGTAATGCTGACACAGACCGACTCATCGACCACGTCAAAATGGCTGTAGACTCCGTGCTACAACAGGTCCCATCCGCAAAGATGGTGATACTCGGTGATTTTAACGCCCACCACGCTGAATGGCTTGGTTCTCGTTTAACCGATCATGCGGGTATATCTGTCTATGACTTTGCTTTGGCATATGGTCTAAAACAACTGGTTACTTCGCCTACGCAGATCCCCGATGTGGAAGACCAGGTACATTCCCTGTTGGACCTTCTGCTGACCTCTCATCCATAGTACGGTATATATCCAGAGTACGGTGCCACTGATGCGCCAATCGCAATTGCGATCTGCAGCTTGCCGGCGTGTTTGGCACTATAGGTCAGCCGATTGTGACGGGATGCGGTCTTTTTTTGCATCCTACCCTTGGGAGCTGGTTTGCTTCTCGCCGGAAGATCCCAGCGTTGTTGCTGATTCTGTTGCTGATGTGGTACTTCAGGGTATTGAACTTTTTATTCAATCATCTGTGGTGCCCATCGGAGGAGGCAGGTCCCAGCCATGGTTTGGTCGCTCCTGTAAAATGGCATCACGCTTTAAGCAGGAATGCTACCGGGCCTGGGCTGACGCATCAACGTCTCGGAATGTAAACACCAGCGCACTTAAAAAGAAGTTTAATTCCGCCTCCAGGTTCTCTTAGAGCTCTCTCATTGCATCCAACTCGACTCTATATGAAGGAGGGAACACACCGCAGACCATCCGCGATGTGAGTGCTCTATGCCGGATGTGCGGTTTACACAACGCTCGGTTCGCAAAGCACTCTTCTCCCTGGACATCAGTAAGTCGAGTGGGTCCGATGGAGTGCCTCCCATTGTGCTAAAGACGTGTGCTCCGGAGTTGGCACCGGTTTTAATGCGTTTTTTCCGGTACTCCTACTCCCAAAGCGTAGTCTAGAATTCATAGAACACAGCTTTGGTCCACCCGATCCCTAAAAAAGGCGACCGCTCAGACCCGTCCAACTATAGGCCTATCGCCATCACTTCCTTGTTCTCCAAAATAATGGAATCCATTATAACTGCCAGCTCATGAGGTAACTTGAGATCACCAGCTGATTAGTTACCACCAGTACGGTTTCGTCATGGTCGATCAGCTAGTGATCTTTTAGTCTATCTGACTCATAGACGGGCTGAGGACTGCCTCCCCCTTGGACTCTACTGAGAGTCCAAGGGTGAGGCATTGTTCGTTAGTTTAGACATAGCGAAGGCCTTCGATCGGGTCTAGCACAAAGCGCTTCTTTCGAACCTTCGTTCCTATGGGCTTCCCGAGAAATTGTGCAAATAGATCACCAGTTTTCTTGCTAATCGGAGCATCAAGGTCGTAGTAGACGGTGCATGCTCTGATTTCAAGCCTATCAACGGTGGTGTTCCACAAGGCTGCGTGCTATCACCAACGCTGTTTCTCCTGCATATCAATGATATGTTGCTAACTGGTAGCATTCATTGCTATGCGGGCAAAAGCACTGGTGATGCCTTATATACCGGCCGTGCCAATATTTCTCGGGAAAACGTCGCCGAGTACCGGGACAAACTTGTGCCTGAAGTTGAGTCTTTGCTTAACAAAGTCTCGGATTGGGGGCGACTTAATCTAGTCCAGTTCAATCCCCAGAAGACACAAGTTTGCGCGTTTACCGCTACAAAGAACCCCTTTGTCGTATCTCCACAATTTTAAGGCACTCCTCTTGCTGCCTCAGCTAGCATCGGAATCCTTGGCGTCGACATATCGAATAGTGTGCAGTTTCGTGGTCACTTGGAAGAAAAGGCCAAATTGACTTCTAAAAAGCTTAGCGTGCTCAGCAGTGCGAGACAGTATTTCATGCCGGCACATCGCTTGCAACTTTACAAAGCGCAAGTTCGGACCCACATGGAATACTGTTCTCATCTCTGGGTCGGGGCACCCCGGTGCCAGCTCCTTTCACTTGACCGGATCCAGAGCGGTTTAAATCATCGACGACCTAGTTCTTTCTGATCGGCTCGATACACTGGTACTCGCGTAGAGATGTTGCATCTCTTTGCGTATTTTATCGCATCTATCACGGGGAGTGCTCGGAGGAATTGTTCGGACTAATTCCAACTGCTCAATTTCACCATCGCACATCGCGCCAAAACTCGCGTTACCATCCATACCATCTGGATGATTGGCGGTCCACCACTGTGCGACATGCAACAACTTCCTTGTGGAATCAATTACCACCAGCGAATTTTCCGGACCGATACGACTTAGGAACCTTTAAGAAAAGAGCTTACACCTTTTTAAAAGGCCGGCAACGCATCTGCAATTCCCATGGTGTTGCGGTTCTTCATGGGCGGCGGTAGTCACTTACCACCAGGTGAGCCGCATGCTCGTTTGCCCCCTCTTTTATATGAATAAAAAAGCTGGCGTCCCACAGGGCTCTATCTTCTCCCCGCTTCTCTTTTAACTCTTTACGAGTGACGTTCCAAAAGACCCAGTAGTGAATACTGCTCTTTTAGCCGATAATATTCGCCGATGACTCTTCGTTGCTCATCATAACAAAAGAATTCTCCTCAAAATGCTCCAAAGAGCTGTCAACCGCTAAGGCGATTTGTACCGCTTATGTAGAATAATACACTTTCAAAAAACTCCACTTATAACCAATAACCCGCTATTGGTAAGCGCAGCTACCTAGGCTTCGATTCCAGACGTTCGGATCCTCCGATCGGCTAGATGCCGACGACAGAAGTGTCATCGGCGAGTCACACACAAACACTACACAATCAACTGTAGTGCCACAAACACGGTTAGGACAACAACGGATGGAACGCAGCATGTGCGCAGACGGGTGCACCGTACACCCCTTTACACCGCGTACACACCATACATCTGCGTCCCTGGGTGGTTCTCACTTCCCAGAACATTGAATGATACGAGTTAGCCGTCAGATCCGGGGTCAATCACCCCCTGTTCGGACGGCCGTTAGATAACGCACTTACGTGAGTAACGATGGGGAATAACGAAATCATCTTTTTACAGCTCGTCAGCCCGGATTCGGTAAAGCTATGATAGCCGCATAGGATAACAGCATTAACATCACAGAAACTAGACTATCTCATATCCCTATGAGGCAATCTTGAGGGGGGGAGATTTGATTGTAAAATTGACCTAATTCATATACTTGCTTTAATATAATTTTTATTCCATACTTGTTGTACCCCGCGGCTTCGCCTCGCGAATTCACTATGATTTTATGGGTTTAATTTTTTCGCGCGGAACCCTAATTTTTTCTAAAATATAAGTATCCTTAGTTAATTCTTATAACAGATAGACAAACATTTTAACAATAGGTATTTTTGTTATAGTACCGTATATAAACTTTCATATGCATTTAGTAAAAAGCTGTTATTAAATTGTTTTATACGTGGTAAAGCCATGCTGCGGCTATATTTCTGGTATAGTTGTAACACGAATGGGTCGGCTCGACCGGGGAAGGAGCACGCTCTCACAGAATACCAGCGTAAAATAGCAGCTTAATGCTGCTGTGATTCGTATGGTGAGTGTAGAGAATCGGAGACCCTTTTTACTGAAAACGAGGCATTCCATCTTAGTCCCCACGGGTGACAACGCATCTGCATTCTGATTCGTAATCGAGGATAAATGTAGATGTCTATGGGCCAAAGCAAACACTTACCATCAGGTGGACTGCGTGCTCGTTTGTTACAGTTATCCTATAAAAAAAAATAAAAATGAAATTAGCTTTTACGGATTTTATCGTGTTTAAATAATTTTTATATTTATTGACGTTTCGGATGCTTTACAGCACCCATGATCACGGCGGACTGAGGTGTTTCACGTCCCCATGTCATAGTTAGCCCGGTTACTTTTAGTTTTTTGAATAATATTTTTTTGCGTAGATCAGACCAAGAATTAGTATTCAAAAACTGAAGGTAGGCGGTCTAACTATGACATCGGGATGTCAAACACTTAAGCCCCCCCCCCCCCCCTCTTCCGTGACCATGAGTGCTGTAAGGCACCAGAAATATCGGGCATTAAAAAGTTAAGTTAAACGTGATAAAATCTGGAAAAATTAGTTCCATTTAATGTATAGCCTTCGCGTAAACATAAGAAATCAAAAAGCTGTTATTTTAACATTACAAACAGACACTTCAATTTTATTTAATTGTATGTATATGTATGTATGTATAGATGAATCAAGTTCATGTTTTTGATATTATACCCTGCCAAAGTGCAAAACTGGTCGGCTTATATAATCAACAAATAAAAAAAATTGTTGCTGGGACGACACTATAAAATTGAATAATATTTGAATGTATTATGTGAACTCATAGCAAAACATACATAATGTTATTCGACAATAAGCAATAAGTGTGTTGCCATCTCAATAAATCTCAATATTATGCCCAATAAACTGTGACAGGAGTACTTCAGAAGCATTAATATAAAAGCAAGATCTCTATATAAGGAGGAAACGATCTAACTGTTATAATATTATAACACCAGAGCCATAGCGTGTCAGGTTTTGAAAGAAAACAAGAAAATAACCGCACAAAACTTTTCATTCGTTTATAGGGATAGACTGCCTATTGCTTCACGTTTGTCGTTCAAGTTTGACCCACTTGCACTTGACTCAAATAGTTTATATCACACTCCACAATAATAAATGTTGCAACATTTATTATTGTATTGCTCACAATGCAATGAGCGTAATGAATGGAATGAGAGTAATGAGCGTACAAAAATAAAATAACTTTTAGCATGAGATTTACTGCTTTGGCAGAGGTTTTTTCTAAAAATTCTTGAAGCTTATAACAATATATACGCTATTTTACCATTATATAACATACATACTTACATAAACCCTCACGCCTGTCACCCAGAGGGGTAGGCAGAGACTATGGACTTCCATTGGCGCGATACTGACACACCTCTCTCGCATCCTTTACATCCATATATCTACGCGTACACGTCCGTCGGTAAGGGTACTTCTAATCTGGCCCATTTTCAATGTATATATATATATATATATATATAACATATCAGTTATTAAATAGATACCACTAATTATTTTGAGCCATTCATTTTTTTTATTATGACTACGTGATAGGATCTTCTAACTTTCAGTGGTTGCCCTTAACTTTAACTGTGGGAGGAGGCCTGTGTCTATTAGTGGGGACGTATAAACGTTATATAAAATATGTGCCGTACTGTTCTATTAGGCTACCAATTGTGGCAAATTCCCCCTTAATAGAAGTCATTGTGCAATAACGAAAAGCTGATTATACGATAATTTTATTATGATTGTAGAACATTTTTAATTTTTTCGTTCTGATGGAAGATTTTTTAGCAAATAATATCTGTTTCTCTAATATTATACTAAAATACATAAATTTCGCATCAATATAGCCAAGTAGAGAATAAGTTGGCTTGAGCGAAGTGTTTACGCACTAAAATACAAGCATTAAATAACTGTGTAACTGTGTAAACGAAAACAAACGTTCGTTTGTTTTCGTTTACACAGTTACACAGTCTACCTGATGATAAGTGGATGCTGTGGCCCATAGACATCTACATCTAACCTCGAGTAAGAATAAAAATGCAGATGTGTTATCACCACTGAGAACTAAGATGGAATGCTTCGTTACCAGTAAAAAAGGGTCTCCGCATTTGTACACTCACCATAAAACACACAGCAGCATTAAATTGCTAATTTACACTGGTATTATGTCTGAGCGTGGTCCTTCCCTTGCTGACCCATTCGTGCCACAACCATTACATAGCTGCGGTGTGGCTCAACCACCTACATATTCCATATAATCATTCTCGAGAATAACAACGCACGTATTTAATTTTTTAAGCGAGTATTGAGCGTCTATGAGCCGCAATATCCACTTACATTCGGGACAGTGTGCTTGATTGTTACCTTTACTTAAAAAAAGTTAGAATTTGATCCTAGCACTAACCAAGTATGTTGATCATTAAGTTATACGGCAGCACTTTCCAATTATATTACGAAGGAGCTGTAATTATATTAACAGTAACAGAGAAACTTTCACGCAATTCACGCAGAAATTCGGGACGCCGTGTTTTTTCTTCATAGTGGTTTTGTGAAGTTTTCATTAACATTATTTAAGCCAAATATAAGCCAGCACTGCGACAATAACTCCTAGAGGATTGTTTAAGCAAATATCTTAAAGCTAGTAGAACTTTATACTAAAAAATATTAAAACTTGGAGTATGATGTTAAAAAATAATAAACTAAGATCTGCGTTATAAAATAAAATTATGTCTTACCTAGTTTTAAGAGCACCCCTCAGTCTCTCTCAATTGCGTCCATTATCACTGTCACCAGTAATCCCAGCATCACTACTACTAGCACCACTACCTTAGCAAAGACACTACCGTCAATAATACGACACGTGTTTTGCCTCTAAACCGGGCATCCTCGGGTGAAGAGAACTGCGGTGGCTGACCGGCTAGACACGTCATTTTATGTTGTATCTTATTAATTTTAACGTCATAAATACAACATGTAACAAAAACCCTGTGGTTCCGTTATGTGCGTTATCAGGATCAGTATTAAACCTATAGAAATAACTTTGTCTTAAAAACTCGACCATATATATTTTTTTTAATATATCTGTGTGGTTTTACCTTTTACTGACACTAGCCGATACTAAAGCTAAGTAAAGTGGGGACGTTGACAATCCTCTTACTCCCCAGACAATGCAGAGGTAATAAAACCAAAAATAATTTGCATAGAATTATTTTTTAAATAAAATAAAAAAAATATTATTCGAGTTTTAAAAGAAAGTTATTTCTATAGGTTGAATAATGATTCTGATAACTTACTTAACGGGAACCAGGGGGATTTTGTTACATATTGTATAATGGATTTCTGCAAAGTAACGCCTGATTATATTAATTATATTAAAACTGAGATTAGGATTTGTTTAAGCAGGCTCGAGTACAAATTTAACAATTCGTTACTTATAAGGTATTTGGGAATTCACGACATCCCTACATTTATATGGCAGATCGTTTTTTTTATATATAAGAGAAACAAACTAGTATGTAGCTCACCTAATAATAAATGACTACCGCTGCCCATGAACTACTGCAACACCAGAGGAATTGCAAATGCCTTGCAGGCCTTTAGTTATTGCAGTGGTTAAATCGCAGCATATACCTGAGTGTATGGCTGGCCACCAATCAGGACAGTGTAATGGAATATGTGTTTGTTCTTCACGCCAAACAAGCATAGAGCGTTTGGTGGGCCCAAGCTCCACAAAAATTTATAGTGGACATATATATTTGAGTGTGGAATTTATATGAGATATACACAATTGGTGACCTAATTCCCCAAAAGCTTCTTCCCTGTAGAATAACATTTTTTTTTACCATTGACCAATATATTGCGTAATATACATAAAAGTTGGAGCCTATTTACGTCCCACTGCTGGGCACAGTTTTAAGGCAAGAAATTGTCCACCGCGCTGTCTTAATGCGTGTTGGCGAACTTCACATGTCTTCGAAGTATTTTTTCCTATTTGTCAGACATGCAGGTTTCCTCACAATTTTTTCCTTCACCGCCAAGCACGTGGTAAATCGGCACTTAAAACTGTCATTAACAATTTCACAGGTGCCAGGGGTGATCGAACCCGGGTTGCTCGAGTGCTGTGAAGATTACAACGAGCGCTAACCATGTGAGCTATCACGGCTCTAATACATACGTACAAAAAACGTACTCTCGGACTGAGTACCCCACCTCCTTTATTCGAAGTCAACTAAAAACTAAACTAGTCTTGCATATCTTCTATACTTTTCAGACTAAACTAGATTCTTCCAACCAAACGGTATAGTTCAGTCTATATGAGTGTCGACGCTCTTACTGCAAATATAAGTTTGTAATTTCAATAAATGTTTTTAGATAAAATATTTACGAACAAAACCATAATATAGCTGCACAAATTAATAGACTGATGAATTTCTTCTTTTATTAGCTCTGTGAGACCTTGTTTCTTGCCAAATTCTGATTTTGATGAATAATGTTGCAAGTATTTATTTATTCGTTGATCTATGTATATACTCTTTATTGTTTATATCACATTATCAAAAATGATAAAAAATAATGCCTCTAGAAATAAGTGACATTAAACGGTCGTATCCTACAAATGAGGTAGCTAAGCTATGAATTCCCCCTTTGATTGGAAACTCCAAGAGGCCCTTGGAGGTTCAAATCAAAGGGCTTTAGGTAGGCTTTAGACCTTAACATGTCATATTAATTTAAATACCTCTACTCGTTTCATAATGAAAGCGATACTATAAATGTTCCTTTTTTTTCTTTTGTGGCACAGAACTCTAGAATTAGTAGAACCCTAGTTTGATATATTTGTAATATTACATTAAAATTACTGAAAATATCTGCCGTAACATTAATTACATACAGCGGAACTTCTGCTAATATCTCACATGATAAATCTATACGAAATTCCTGGAAGTACAGCCGCATCACATAGATATTGTTGTGTTGTGGAATGCGGCTTAGTTAAATAAATTCGAACTTGTGGAAAGTAGGACGCGCCAGATTTCAATAATAGAATTGTCTTTTAATAGAATGGCTTTTATGTGATAAAAGAATTATAGTAGCTTACTTATGGGACCGTATTTTATACTGCACGAACAACTTTTGTTTTTTATTAGAATAAGGGTGACAAACGAGTTACCTGACAGTCCACCTGATAGTATTAAATGCTGTGGCCCATATGTGTTATTACCCCTGAGGACTACGATGGAATGCCTCTTTCTAGTAAAACTGGTCTTAGGGACTCTACACTACGTAGGTCACTCTATAAGTTTTGAAATGCTCGAAATTTAAAAATAGAATGCACCCGTGTTATATGTTTCTAAAAAGCAAATTTATTTAAAAATAGAAATCAATGAGTCAATTGCTCAATATTAAAAAAAAACAATGTTCTATTAATTTTCCTGCAACGCTTCCCGGGCTTTTTATTTTAAACAATGGATCTTAACTTTGAACATTTTCGCGCTATGATATATTATGATTTTAAATTTGGTTCAACGAAACAATTAAGTTTACAATGGTAAAAATCAGCATTCGGGAACTAAGCTCCACCACATGCAACAAATTTTAGGTGGTTTGCTGAATTCAAAAGGCGTAAAATTAATCTTAAAGATGACTAAAGAACCGAGCCCGCAAACAGAAGTAACGGCAGAAAATGTATGGACTACTAAAATGTTGGTGCGAGAAGACCCACTAGTCACATATACGAACATCGAAAAGATTGTAGGCATTAGTTCGGGGACCATTCTAAATATACTACATCATCATCTTGGAGTGAGGAAGCTTTGTTGTCTATGGATCTCTCGTTTGTTCTCCGAAAGCAAGAAACAGACTCGTGTGGATTGGTGCCATGAAATGTGTCTACATTTTGAAAACGGGGCATCAAGGCGTGTTTCAGAAATTGTTACTGGTGACGAAACATGGATCTATAAATATGATACGGAAAATAAAAGGCAATCATCGGTATGGGTCTACTCAGAAGGACAATTATCGACAAAACTGCAAAGACATCACAACGTCGGTAAAAAAACCGTAGCTAGTTTTTTTCGCGGAACGGACAGTTGCCGATATCAATGCTGAAAAATTGTAGGTCAGTCAACTCTAATTGCTATACTACAGTTGCATTATCCAAAGCTTTTCAAGCTGTGCGGGAGATAAGACCAAAGACCGGGCTTCGGGGAATCATGCTGCATCACGATAACGCTTCTTCACATACCTCCCTTAGAACAAAAGCATTTATTGAGGAATCTGGTGTTGAAACTCTAAGTCACCTACCCTACAGCCGTGACTTAGCTTTTTGTGATTTCTTTGTGTTCCCAAGAGTCAAAGAGAAAATAAAAGGAAAGTTTTTTCAAGCGCCAAAGAAGCCGTGGCTGCCTACGAAGAAGCGATTTCCGACCTGTCAGATCAAGACGGGCAAAAGTGTTTGGCGAGTTGGTTTAGGCGAACGGAACTTTGTAAAGAGCATGATGGAGAATATTTTGAAAAGACGTTAAATAAATATTAATAGTATCTAGAATATTTTTGTACATCTTAAAACTTATTGAGTGACCTACGTACTTCTCTACATATACGGAATGCGTGCGACAATATTTGCGAAGAAAAGTGATATTATTTGAATAATGTAGTAGAGGTGTACGAAAGAAAAAATAATGAGTACGACGGCAATCAAAGTATAAATACGAAAATTAAATGCATTTTTATATTTGCATTCCAATTAAAAAGTTTTGACAAGACATTTTAAAGTAAATAGAGATTAAGAATGAAGGATGAATAGGGATTAGGAGTTCTACAAGCACATTGTAGTCACATTGAAGCATATTCAAAGAAAAGCGTAAGAGTATGGAGATAATGATTAAAAGAAGATCACAGGAACCAATCTATTTCTTTTGAGATAAAATGGGTGCTGTGGCCTGGCGACATCGACATGCAAAAATCAAACATAAATAATAATGACTTCAAATAATTAATAATTTTTAACTATTCCTCAGCTTACCTGAAATATGAATAAATGTTGCCACCAACATTTTCCTATACGAAATAATCAATTTATTCTTTATTGAATTATTATTCCTTATTTGGTAAACAAGATCAAATATAATGACTTCAAATAATTAATAATTTTTAACTATTCCTCAGCTTACCTGAAATATGAATAAATGTTGCCACCAACATTTTCCTATACGAAATAATCATTTATTCTTTATTGAATTATTATTCCTTATTTGTAAACAAGATCAAATGGCGGACTTAATGTTATATCCATTCTCTAATGTTGACTGTTGTCTATGTTGGCGTATGGCCTAAAAATAACGGTCAAGGGTCCAAATCCGTAATTTAGTTGAATATGTTACATTTCTAGAGCTATTGGAGCTATGAAGAAAGTTCAAAGTTTGAAACTAGTTAACGAAACATCATAAACAACTCAAAGTCAGGCGTTCTGAAAGCTTGTAATGGACGCTTGCGAACTGTCGTTAACGAATAATAGTTCAACAGCAGGGGTCACAACCAGTGAATATATTTGCGATATATCCAGTAATAATGAACTTGGAAAATTAATACGTTTGCCTCTCTTTGTGTTTGTAACTCTGCATTGTTACTGATATTTAGTATGAAGAAGTTAAATTCGTTATTTTTTATAAATTAAAAGTGCTTGCAAACTCAACAAACAATATTTTTTTGTAGTTAGTTATTTTAATTATTAAATTATTTAATAATATAATTTATAATAAATATTGTGAAACAAGTATAAGTACCCAAATCACTTACTATGCGCCGATGTTAGTCGCTACTGGAGCCATGCAGCCAATTTAAAACAAAGAATTCTACGTTGTCTCCTCAAAGACTAAAATGGAATGCTCACAGCCCGTCATTATACTGCCTCTTTGTTTTAGTATTAATCAGCTCTTTGTTTGAATACTCATCAGGCCGCAACTGATAATACCAGACTCGCTTGGCGACAGAAATAGTACAATTATACTATAAATAAATATATTTAAGAGGCTGCATTACCCGACGAATGTTGACGATAAGCAATTTGGATACATAACAGCGGAAATATTATTTAATAATTCGTAACATCTGTAACTGCATTACGTTGATACATTTACCTGTGAAATCCTTTACCGATTTTACGAAACGAACCTTTCGAGGCATGTGCGTATCTTTTTCACGCCGAGTTCCCTAGAGCTCAAAATGAGATCCCAAATTCGCATACAGACGTACTTCCTTTCAGTATTGTTGTACTTAAAATATTATTCTAGGTCTGTAAGCGTAGTTATTTTATAGTTTTGTTTTATTTTCGCAGTAAGTATTTCCTTTAACTTATTAATTAACATTAATGAACGTAATTATGCAAAATTAGCTAATTAACATTTGGATAAAAATGAGTATAAAGAGGGTGGAAGTATATATATGTCATCATCATCCTATTACAGCCCTTCACAAGTCCACTGCTGAACATAGGCCTCCCCCAAAGAATGCCACAAAGCACGGTCCTGAGCCACTGCATCCATCGACTTCCTGCATGTCTTACCAGGTCGTCACTCCATCTCTTGGGGGAGGATTATATATATGTGTGTGTGTAAATATTTCAAATAATAAAAGATTGGCAACTGCAATTTTTTTATTGTTGTGAGTTGTACTTATGAGGTATGATGTGGTCATCTCTATTTTATGTTTCACTCTGAGCCTGGCCCTCTCGCTTCACTCCTAAATCAAGCGACGTTGGCCGTCTCGCGTCACAACCGAATTTCTCCGCCGCCTTGATGGACTATAGAAAATCATTTGACTCGGTGCTCATACAGTCCAAAGTCCTCGAGTTCTATGTGTAAACCAGCTTTCTTCACAGTATTATCTTGTATACTGACAAATAATACATCAGATATAATAAATACATTATGTGTCAAAAAATTACAATAGTTAAAAATTTAAAATTTTGTACAAATGACATCAATATAATTTATAAGGAATAACTTAAAAATATTAGTCACACCTTCATCAAATTTATATGGGACCACATGAACAAAACCAGCTTTCAAATAAAAGGAATCATCGAAATCAGTTCACACAGAAAAAAGTTATGAGGTAAACAATATAAAAAGAAAAAACATACAGTCGAATTGAGTACCGTCTTCTTTTGAAGTCGCTAGAAATGATGATGAAACTCCATCAAACGATAACAATTACAAGTATTAAATTATATTTTTTATAGGATAAGGGTGACAAACGAGCACACAGTCCACCTGATGGTAAGTGCTTGCTGCGGCCCATAGACATCTACATCTATCCTCTATTACAATTCAAAATGTAGATGCGTTGTCACCCGTGAGGACTAAGATGGAATACCTCATTTCCAGTAAAAAGGGCCTCCGGCCACCTGCACTCACCAAGCGAAACGCAGAGGTGGACCTCTACTTCACGCTGGTTTTCTGTGAGGTCGTGGTACCACCCCGGTTCGAGCGGCCCATCCGTGCGACAGCAAAAGCTGCCGCGTGCTCTACCACTGTCATATGATAAGGAATTATACAATTAAACAGTAAGGATTGTTGAGCAACATTGTGATTTCCGAACCATTCATACAAAAAGTCGGTAGGTAACGCACTGATACCCAAGCAAAAAATACAAAAAGCCAAATCTATTATTAATTTTATCTTTACATTCAAAAAATCACCAAGTACGTCAGCAATTCCCTTTATGAAAGCATTTCCGTCAATAAGAAGAAAAAGGAACATAAAGGATGAAAGCAACATTTGTCTTTAATGGAACGAATGCCGAGTGGCATACGGATGTGTTTTCTACCTCGAATATCTTTTTACTTCGTATTTCTTAACCATTGAATATTTACGGTTACAATTAAGAATATGACTTAGCTTTTCGCATAACATCTGCTATGAAAGGTTTCTTAAGTTGTACAAATCAGGCTTTGAACAATATAATGCGTACTGTTTTGATTATTTTCTTGGTATATTAAATTTTTATATTAGAGAATAGTTTGTTAACCCATGAACGCTTGCTGCATTTTTAAATTATTTTAACTGGCTTATAATAATTGGCTGGACCACAATCACCACAATTTCTTCGCTAAAAAGATATATTTATATATTTAGCCTTTTAGAAAAGAAATAGCTCTCTTGTCAACTACGGCGATATAATTTATTAAATAGAAGAGGAGGAAAACGGGCATGCGGCTCACCTGATGGTAAGTAACTTCGGCTGCCCATGAACAACCGCTACACCAGGGGAATTGCAGGTGCATTGCTGGCCTTTAAGAAATGTGTAAACTCTTTTTTTGAAGGTCCCTAAGTCGTATCGGTCCGGAAAACTAGCTGGTGGTAAACAATTCCACACCGAATTTTTACGAAGAAGAAAACTCCTAGTTAAACGTACAGTGGTGGACTGCCAAGCATGCAGATGCTGAGGAAGATATCGTGAATTTTAACGCGATATGCGTTCGTGAACTTTGGCGGCTGGAATTAATCTGAACAATTCCTCAGAGCACTCCACGTGTTAGATTCGATAGAAAATATATTAATTGATGCAAAATCCTTTACCAGTGCCAGTGAATCCAGCCGATCAGAAATAACTTGGCCGTCGAAGGCTCGAACCGCTCTGCGCTGGATGCGGTCAAGTGGAAGGAGCTGGCACTGGAGTGCCCCGGACTAGGATGAGAACAGTATTCCATGTGAGGCCAAACTTGCGAATTGTACATTTGCAAGCGATG
This sequence comes from Parnassius glacialis, assembly GCA_033319125.1. NCBI lineage: Eukaryota > Metazoa > Arthropoda > Insecta > Lepidoptera > Papilionidae > Parnassius > Parnassius glacialis. Next base: position 56,736,475 of record JAVANC010000005.1, read on the forward strand.
TGTTGGCATGAAATTCTGTCTCGCTCTGCTGAGCATGCCAAACACACTTTTTAGAGGCCAATTTGGCATTCCCTTCCAAGTGACCACGAAACTGCACGTCACTAGATATGTCGATGCTGAGGATTCCAATACTGGCAGAGGCAACAAGGGAGTGCTTTTAAACGGAGGAAATACGAAAAAGGGGTTCTTTTTAGCAGTAAACGCACAAACTTGTGTCTTCTGGGGATTGAACTGGACTAGATTTAGTCGCCCCCATTCCGAAACTTTGTTCAGCAAAGACTCGACTTCAAACGAAAGTACTCGGCTACGATTTCCCGAGAAATATTGGCACGGTCAGTATATAAGGCATCACCAGACTGTACAGGAATGAATTTTAACAGTCTGCAATATATCATTAATAAGCAAAAGGAACAGCGTTGGTGATAGCACGCAGTCTTGTGACACACCAACGTTAGTAGGCTTGTAATCAAAGCATGTACCGTCTACTACGAACATTTACCTGATTTAATAATATTTTATAATAATTGAATAGAACCAGAATTCTATTAAAAGAAGCCATGAATTAACCTTTCTAGTACCGTGCTCGCTATAACAAAAATGGCTTTATAACGGGATGCCCTGACGTAATCTCGGCGCGCGGAACTTGTTTCAACCTTTTTTTGTCATTTTTTTGTTTGTGTTTTGAGTAACAGTTCTTAAAATCAGATAAGATTGTAGATGAATAGAAACAATAACAATAACATTTAGCCAGCAGCAGTAAAGGACCACGTTTCAGTTCCATAGGTCACCACTGCTAACACGCACTAGTTGTACAGTCTAGTTTTTAAGTTTTGAGGTATACCTGACGAAAAGATAAGCAGTAATTTTCCGAATGCTGTCCAGCCGAGTTGAATCCGTTAATTGACCTCTCGGTCGAAGTTGAATTTACCTAGTTGGACTATTTTTCCTAGGTCAACATACTCGTCGACAACTTTGAGTTTAATATCCCCAACTAATTAAAACATACAAATGATGACATTTGTATGTTTTCTAGTTCTGCTATAAAACTTATGATTTTTTATATTATTTGATACAGTGCGGGTTCACGAAATTATTTTTTCACTACTAATAATGATGTGAATGATGATGGCCTTAAATACTTAGTAAATTAAAAGAAATTTAGGTAAACCTTGGTTTAAATAAATAACATTATATTTTGTACTCCATGCACACACAGTTCTCCGAGATTTTTAACCTTCACCGTCCAATTCTTAGGGGCCATCCCATCCCTAACTTTATGTGTGTATTCTATTATAACTACAAAAGTTATACGAAAACATTGACTAGAGCTGCTTGCAGTTAAAATTCAAACCACGATTTCAGATTTTTTAGTCAAAGATCTAACGGAACTTTGCTTTTGAGAAGTTTCTTAAAGGTGATTCAATTCAAAGGTTATCACATAATAAAGTTCTTTATAGTATGAAAAGTTTTTATTTCAATTTCTTATCATAAAACATAATAAAACATGCAAAATTAACTGTTTTCACCATAAGTCTCTTTTTAAGGAGAACTAATTCATGTTTCTTATGAAAAATCTTTATTTGATTTACATCACATTCATTTTTCTATTTATTTATGTATACACAAAAAGATACAGAAACAGTCTTTTAGTGACTTTGTACAAAGGTTCTACTTATTCCATAATTTGCTGAAATATCTTTCAGTAGAGGAGGAAAATATATTTAAAAAAGCAAACCTAGCGTGAACAATACTAATGCTACTGTAAATAATATACAAAACATACGTAAATTATGTTCAATTATACTATTAATAAAAATAAAATAATACCATAAATAAAAAGAATACATACAACAGCTATATATATATATATATATATATATATATATATATATATATATATATATATATATATATATATATATATAACTTATATATAAGAAAATAATATATTAATTAACAGGATATAAAGAAGTTATCTCTAACACGTTTTTAGATAACAATAATGTTTCAGAATTTCTTATATCAGGCGGTAGTGAGTTCCACAATCTAACCGCGGAGACAGAAAAGGAGTAGGAGTAAAAACCGGAATTATGGGCGGGAAAGTTAAGAAGATTTTTGACAAGGGATCGGCATGATTTATCCGGAGAATGGGTGATGGAAAATCTGCTTCTAAGGTATGAGGGAGAGGATGGATTGTGAAGGATGTTATAGAGGAGACTTAACAATTGAGTGTTCCTACGAAGTCGATTTGGGAGCCACTTGAGTTGCTTGCGAAACTGAGATATTCGGTCAAATTTTTTGAACCCAAATATGAAACGAATGCGCTGATTTTGCAAGCGCTCGAGTTTGTTAAGGAGCTCCTCGGTAGCATCCAAATAACAGGCGTCAGCATAATCAAGCAGTGGTAGGATAAGAGTGAGCACGAGGGATATTTTAGCTTTTTAGATTTTAGGGGTAAGACATTTTGAAGACACTTAAATGATTCTTTTTTTTAATTAAGTATATAATGTATATTTTGAAAGTTAAATTGTAAATAAGTTGAAAATTGTCTACTTGTTAGTTCCTTTCTTTCCTATTTTTGATATAGAGGCACACTGAACCTAACGGTTGACTTCATTAGACGGTCTCGTCTAATAAAGTCAACGCTCCGTCCCCCTCGTGCTCTGTTCCGAATTTCCGAAACCTTTCAGCTCGAGTTATAAAACCGTTTTCTGTGCCTAGAAGACTGCAATGAAGTGGACGATATGAACAAAAAGCGCGTGGAAACTGTCCATGCGGTCGGAGCTAAGTTCTGCAAGATTTGCCGCAGACGAACACAAAAACTCTCCGATCACACTCTCAATCTCATGGCTGTTACACAGGAGATGAAGCAACATTATTTAACAGATTTGACAGCATACAGGCAGAGAACAGACAGATCTCCAAATGCATGCGGCGGGACTTACGCAACTTCAATACAGCTCGTATTGAAGAAGCGGTCGAGCGGAACCAAGGCTCCAAATTTTTTGCCAGAGATCTGTCTGCCAGAACGAGCTAACTGTCAAAGCTGAAGACCGAATGTGGCAGCATCGTTTCCGGGGCACCTGAGATTTTGAGTGAGATTGAGAGGTTCTATGGGCAGCTGTACACGTCATCGTTGGAGCCACACGCAACTGTAAGTAACGATCCAAGAGCGAGTCTTATCAGACACTATCCGAAGTTATCCCGGACGTCAGTCTGAGCGAAATTAGAATGGCTTTCGAACATCTTAAAAACGGCAAGGCCCCAGGCGAGGATGGAATTACAGCGGAGCTTCTGAAAGCGGGTGGAAGACCGGTAGGTACTTGAAGTCCTTCAGAAGCTCTTTAATTCCGTCCTCCATGGTGGCGTTACATCGGAGGCGTGGAGCAAAAGTGCGGTGGTCTTGTTCTGCAAGAAAGGTGACAACGCTCTCTTGAAGAACTACACGATTTACCTTCTGAGCCGCGTCTACGTGCTGTTTTCGAGAGTCATTACGAATCGTCTCGCGCGTAGACTTGACGACTTTCAGCCTCCCGAACAAGCCGGTTTCCGAAAGGGCTTAAGCACCATACACCACATACATACCCTCCGACAAATTGTACAGAAGTCCTAAGAGTACAATTTGTCACTATGTCTGGCGTATGTGGACTATGAGAAAGCCTTTGATTCCGTCGAAATTTGGGCGGTGCTGCAGTCCCTTCAGCGGTGCCAAGTTGACTGTCGGTATATCGAAGTGCTGAAGTGTTTGTGCAGTAGAGCTACGATGGCTATCCGAGTACAGAACCAGAGTACGAAACCTATCCAATTGCAGAGAGGTGTAAGACAGGGTGATGTTATATCCCCGAAACTCTTCACCGCTGCATTGGAAGACATTTTCAAGCTTCTAGACTGCAAAGGATAAGGTATTAACATCAATGGCGAATACATTACTCACCATCGATTTGCTGACGATTTAGTTCTTATGGCAGAATCGCTGGAGAATCTAAGCACCTCGCTTAATGACCTCATTAGTGTCTCCAAACGAATAGGTCTTAGGATGAACATGGACAAATCAAAGATCATGTTTAATGTCCATGTCACACCTATGCCGGTAGTTTTTGGGAGCACTAAGCTCGAAGTTGTTGAGGAGTATGTTTACCTGGGACAAATAGTCCGACTAGGTAAGTCCAACTTCGACCGAGAGGTCAATCGACGGATTTAACTCGGCTGGGCAACGTTCGGGAAACTACGACACATCTTCTAGTCAGACATACCTCAAAGCCTTAAAACGAAATTGTACAACCAGTGCGTGTTGCCAGTGTTGACTTACGGATCTGAGACGTGGGCCTTCACTGCTGGCGGATTAGTAAGCTGAAGTGGCAGTGGACCAGCCATATAGCTCAAAGAACCGACAACCGATGGGGAAGAAAGGTTCTTGAGTGGCAGCCTCGTACCGGTAGGCGAAGTGTAGGGCGACCCCCCACGAGATGGAGTGACGACCTGGTAAGACATGCAGGAAGTCGAAAAAGGCAGGTGGCTCAGGACCGTGCTTTGTGACATTCCTTGGAGGAGGCCTATGTTCAGCAGTGGACTAATGAAAGGCTCTAATGATGATGATGATATTTTTGATATAGTAAATATTATTTTAATGGTAGAACGTGTCAGTTTCATTTGTGTTACAACCACACAATACTGCAGCAAGGCTCTACCACGTATGCTTGACACTCAATATTACAATTTTTCAAATAAAAAGTTAAAACTTTTCATTTTCACTTACCAATATATTATATTAATTTTATAGCTTATACTGTTAAGCCTAAGTTTCTTTAAAACTAAAAGTGAAGCCTCATTATACATAATTATAGGTTTCATTTTAAAGTTTTTACTTGTTTATTCAAAATTCGATAGGAGATCTAAATTGTTTGTTCCAACTTAATTCTTTAGAGTACTTAAATTTTAGGGATAAAATGCTTTCAATTACACCCAAAGCGAACTTTTGTTAACTTTTACCCACAAATGCTCTTTTATCATTAAAAGTGAATAATACGTTTAATTGACTTTCGTGTCATTGATTCTCGCACCCTACATACACTTCGTCCCCCAGTATGAGGCCGCCACTGAAGAAACTTTTATCCCCATCGGTTGTCGATTTTTCGAGCTATATGGCCGGCCCATTGCTACTTCAGCTAACTAATCCGTTGGGCTATGTCGGTCATTCTGATTCTACTGTGAATATCCTCATTTCTAAGTTTATCACGCAGAGAAACTCCGAGCATAGCCCTCTCCATAGCTCTCTGAGCAACCTTGAGCTTTCTGTTCCAGCCAGCTGTGAAGGACCACGTCTCAGTTCCATAGGTCATCACTGGCAACACGCACTGGTTTTTCAGTCTCGTTTTCAAGTTTCGTGGTATACCTCGTCGACTCAGTGCTTGTTATGCTAACAGACCACTAGGATACTTTTACAGGAGCAATGGTTTTTGTTTTTCTATGTTATGACACAAATAAAGCCGTAATGATCGGTAGTTTCCAAAACACATCGCAACTTGCACATCGGAACTTGTAATAATCTGTAAAAAAATAAAAAACAACTTTTGACATTAACATTGTGTAAAACCGGTTTCAAAATGAATATAGAACAAAAAACGAAACTATAATTACGTTAATGGGTGTTTATCCACATACATTCCTTGGGATGTTAGCCGAATAGCAACCAAAAGTAAAGTTCTTACGCCGCCACTACACGGTGTCACAGTTTTCACATTATTTTTGTTATAAGTCCCATATCATTATGGGACCTACTTGTCCCAGACCAAAATGGAACTATAAAACCAGTTTTAACTGTTTCTTGGAGTGTTCGTCATTAGTGAGGTTGTTATAAACTGATGTAATATCGCTCGCTTTGATATGTGCCGCCTGATAGAAAACACGCGCAGTGACTCGTTCAAATGTGACATGCAATCTAAATACATAAAGTCGGTTGTTCGTAATTTATTGTTTGAAACTATTACAGGCTATTAACCAAGGTAAGGATTTGTATAATATACCTGTAAATAACAGCTTAGATTTAAGATATTATTGATGTGAATACTAGCCTTTAATCCGATCGATGTAGTTATTTAAGTTTTAGTCATGTAAGTTTTACAATTATCTAGTACCTAAGCTTATTAATGTTTTTATTGCTGTTTATTTATATATAGAATTATTGTATGTCTATAAACTATGTAATTAATGTGTGTTTGTAAAAATAAATGATTAACCACACTCAACACTCACCTCGCATTCCTCCCCTCCTATTCACTCATTGGTCGAATAAAGCATGTGTCTCACATACGCCCACACTAGCTGTGCCACTAAAGGCACGAAATAAAAGACTCGCTGTGACCGACCTCTGACATTACTCGCTCAACAGTCATCTTCTTATCACGTCACGCTGCCCTACAAGTAACACTCTACAAAGCAGCCCTTGTTTATTAAAGAACAGTTTAATTTAACTTACCAAATACACCTAAGATTAAGAAGAAGTCTACAACAGAAAGTTGTAGAGCCCTGCTGAAAAACTCAACTGAAAATTTGTAATAATAAAAACAGAAAGTACTTATTACCATTCATCAGTTACAGCGTATTACTGCGTAACTACTGAAAAAAGACGTAGCTACTGAACAAAAAGGTAGCGTTCACTACTGAACAAAGACATCCAATACAATATAATTTTGAGTTGTTTTTAAGAAGTTGCAGCTGACCATCTCCTGTTTCAGTTTCCTTTTATCGTCTCTTACCACACCTGCGAAACCGCGGGGTGGCGCTGTGAGAACATATAATAATGTAATAGCAGCCATAGCGGGACATCATAATATCCATGTCAGTAAGTTCCAAGAATATTTGAAATTCCTTGTCGCAGTTAAAAAAAATACTCAAGAACGTTTCGAGATAAGCTCTGAAATGTTAATCCAACGGCATGTGCAATAAAGTCAAAGAATTTATGTTAGTGAAAATTTAATTTCCTTCTAATAAATATCCATCGCGTGCTATATATTTTAAGCATGTTTAAAAGAGCAAAGCGATAGTTTATAGACGATATTTATGACAAGGTTAAGTCATGAATAGTAATAGTCCTTTTTATAAAATGAAGCTGATAAACAAGCACACAGTCCACCTGATGGCAAGTGGATGCTATGGACCGTAGACATCTACATTTTTCCGCGATTAAGAATCAAAAAGCAGATGCGTTGTCACCCTTGAAGATTAAGATGGAATATATCGTTTCCAGTAAAACGAGGTAAAGTTTTTTACAGTCAACGTTTGATACTTACTTTTGAGTTACTATTTCACAAGTAAAGTATTTTTTAACACTTTTCATACTTTTTTAATAAAAAACTTATGATTGTATTTACATAGACTGAGTACTTAATAGTTAGTGACCTAGCTCTTACATTCGAATCGATCCACTTAGGTCCACGGGCTGATGTCATATTGAGTTTAGCTAACCTTCAGTTTTTGAATATTAATTTTGGTTCGATCTACGAAAGTCGTTGGAAATTTATGGTTAAAATTAAATGCGAAAAAATCTTGCTTCATTTAATGTGTAGTGTTAGCATAATTAAAAGAATCTAAAAAAAATCTTCTTGCCTTACTCAAAGTTACAAAGATCTGCAGTGGTTTTTTTTTTTAAATTCACGCGAATAAAAACTAGTCTAAAAATAAAGGTATATTCAATTTTGTCTGATTTCCTACTCCTATTGAGAAAACACATATATTAAAACGTAATCTCATGCATTGGACCCACACTCAAAACTAACTTGCGTCAGGTGAAACCGGCCATCGGTTCTATTGTCTTCTAAGCTTTGCGATCTTTTAAATCCGTGCTGCGGTTGACTGAATTTACCAGTATTTGTAGTGCTATAATTCCACACGTTTTTTACCTTATTGGTAAGCGACGACGGCTGCGATTGTGGCGTCAGAAGGTTCTAAATGTTTGGACGGTCTTCGCCACAATTCATTGCCGTTAGAATTGAAAATTTTCTATACATTGTTTAACTAAACTTATGTATACACTGTTTAATTTTTAATGAAGTGACCAACTGGTCACTTCATTAAAAGTGTTTACAACGAAATTGCAGTTCTTTTGTAAAATTTCAGTATACAATTTTAGTCGACTTCTAAAAAGGATGATGTTCTCAATTCGACTTTACTTATTTTTCTTGTATATGTAAAACGATAACTTCGTCAATTGTAAACCAATTTTGATGATTAATTTTATTTAATAAGCTTACTATATTTTAAACATAGTAAGCCTATTTATTAAAATATATATAATAATTGTACGTGGTAGAGTCATGCTGCAGCTATATTAGTAGTATAGTTCTAGCACGAATGGATCGGCTCGACCGGAGAAGGATCAGGCTCTCACAGAATACCAGCGTAAAATTGCAGCTTAACACTGCTGTGTTTCATATGGTGAGTGAAGAAAACCGGAGACCCTTTTTACTGGAAAAGAGGCAATCCATCTTAGTCCTCACGGGTGACAACGCATCTGCATTTTCATTCACAAACGAGAATAGATGTAGATGTCTATGGGCCACAGCAACCACTTACCATCAGGTGGATTGTGTGCTCGTTTGTCACTAGATCCTATAAAAAAATCGTGTAATGGCGGTGTTAGAAAATCCACTACCCCATATCATTCTGTGGATGTCATAAAAGGGCAACAAAGAGAAACAAATCAGGCGATGGGCTTCAACGTCTTCCTAATATCGACTGAAACTAAAAAATCTGCGGTTGCGAACCGGCTTCCCAAGCGTGGCAACTTTAACAAACGTCATCTTTATGAGAAAATCTATGGGATAGGCCTATGTTCAGCAGTGGACTCTAATCCGTAACGGTAACGGATATTTTTAGACACATCAAAAGTGTCAAAAAGTTAAGCTTTTAATAAAAAAACTAAGAGCCCACTATAAAAGTAATTTCTATATAATAGCTTCTGAAGTAGAAGCCTTTAATTCTTCCAAACACTATGACTTAACACCGGCTTCATAACTTAATATGTGGAAATGTTCATTTGTATTCATTCATTTATGGCTCTGTAGCGCAGTTGCTCATCAATGGGTTACGGTGCCGAGGGCCGCGGGTTCGAATCCGCCGGAACAAGTATTTGTATGGTCTACATTAAATTGTTTCGGATCTGGATGTTTTTCCGTGTGAAATTTATGTATGTAAACTGCCTCTACGATTCAAGAGAATATCCTAGTGTATTATATATATATATATATATATATATATATATATATATATATATATATATATATATATATATATATATATATTAAAAAAAGTTAAAAATACTTCATTACAGCCTATTAAAATAACTCTCCTGAACTAAAAACTGCCCCATAGATTGCCTAAGAAGCATTAAGCTAGACTAAAGAAACGAAAAGACGGCAGTACCGTTTCATAATTTTACCTCTTCATATCCTACAACTGTTGTCTTTTTTGACGTTCGTATCTGTAGAATTGTACATTCTAATTATTGATCCTCTATACCAAATTAGTTCCGCGGTGTTATACGTATCTGAATTTAAAATCTTAACTGAGGATAGATGTAGGTGTCTATGGGCCACAGCATTCACTTACAAGGTGTGTTGATTTGTTTCCCTTATTCTATAAAAATGGGAAGATATTTCCATGTATTTTCACTATACAGTCAATTATAATATAAAAACCCTTATGATTTATTACGTTCGCTTCTTGCCAGAATAAACAAAGTTAAGTGCGGCCGACAAATGGATTTCTTGTTTACTTCGTTGTGACCGATAACCACTTCGATGTTATTTAATTTATTTAAACCAACTTTGTTTTTATGAAGTTTCGAGTACTTTGCCGCGAACATGGTCACAGGGGGACTTTGGTGTTTAATTTCCCAGTGTCAAAGTTAACCACTACCTTCAGAGAAAGGAAATATTACTAGAAACTAGAATACAATTCTAGTGTTCGCGTGAATTAAATTAAATAAATTATTAGAATTCCTAGCTTATTAAAACCATTTAAATTAAAGTCTTGTGCATGGTAGAACCACGCTGCAGATATGTATATTATTGTTACGCGCCACTATTAATGTTTTGTACATGGCAACACTAGTTACACTAGCGCCCTCTAGTGTCGAGTAGCAGAACTAGGAGAGTCAAGATCCTTCCAGAAATTTCGGGACCGATGTGTACTCGAACATTCTAGATGTCGCTACAGTAGAATGTTCTGGAAACTATCTGAGGCCCTATATAAGGCTGGTATAGACCACGACCGAGTCTGTATTGAATTGGCGATATAAGAGAATACTTCGAAGCGAAACAACTGCGAACTAAAGTGATTGTGTTTTATTATTAGTGTGGTTTTAGATTGTAATTAGTATTGTGTGATTAAAATGTCAATTTTGGTAATTTTAATCGGCAGTTTTTAATTGTCTCGAACACCAAGCTCGTAACAATTGATGTCAGCAGTGGGATCAAATCATGCCGATTTTACCAAAGGACGACATGGAGGGTATCCGTACCCAAAGTCTACGCCAGCTGGAGACGGACCAGAGACGATTTGGTGGTGCAACGCCGCAAACGTCGGAGGGCCAGATGCTGACCACGGAGGCCGGCCCGTCAGTAGCTCCTGCATCTGCAGCACCTGACGACTTAGGTGCTGCAGATGGAGGAGATGAAGATGATGATGTTGCAGGATCAGGATCGTCAAAACGATGAACAGGTCCGCCGACAGGAGGAACAGAGATGTCGGTTGGATGAGCAGCTGCAGCGCGGAAAGGAGGAACAGGACCGCCAACAGGGAGGAACAGCGCCGTCGGTTGGAAAAGCAGCTTTTTCTCATGAAGGACCTTCAGGCTACCTTCGGGAAAGAGATAAGGGAGGTGAAGGATAGGGTTGCTCCACATGACAACCGCCTTGTCGGAAGCTGAAACCCGAATAGACCAAGTGAACAATCGGGTTGACAACGTAATAGTTGACGTGAAGAAAACGCTGAACGACCTCAAAATTTGGGATGGAGTTACAGCTCCCGTGGTAGCTAAAACACCCTCGCTTTGTGGATTCAAAGTGCCATCGTTCGACGGGATTTCTTCCTGGTCGGCCTACAAAATCCAGTTCGAGGCTGTCATCAAAGCGAACGGCTGGAATAAAAGTCAGGCCATGACTGCTCTCACCCTAGGCCTACGCGACCAGGCCTTAACTGTTCTGGAAGCTCTCGGTAAGGAAGTGACTGACGAGCAGCTTCTTAAGGCATTGGAGGCGAGATATGGCGACGCTCACCTGGAACACGTCTTTCGTGCGCAGCTCAAAGATCGCGTGCAATGCAGTAACGAAAACCTGCAGCAGTGGGCCCTTGAGGTGGAGAAGCTGGTTCGATAAGCGTACCAGTCTGTACCTGCGCTCATTGTAGGGAATCTGGTGCAGACATTCATCGACGGCATCCGCGACCTTGAAGTCAGAGCTGCTGTGAGGGTCGGGCACCACGAGACGCTTAAGGACGCCTTTACCCATGCACTGGAGGTGGAAGCCGTACGGCAGGATCATCGTTCCAACCGCGTCAGGGAGGTTGCAGCAGCTACAGTTCAGGACCGCAAGAAAAGCTACAGCCCTAGGTGCTACGGCTGTGGGGAAAGGGGCCATCTTCGATACAGCTGCCCTAAGCGAACTGTAGAAAGGGAAGGTAATCGATTTCGAGAGGGTAGTGCGGCTAACAGCACCGCCCAGCGCAACGGGAAATCTCATGGCAACGCAGATGTATTGTCAAGAAGACTTTGTCCTGAAGATTTTCAAGCGTTGTACTAGGCAAGAGGGTAAGGAAGTGGTATCTGTGAGGATACTTAGGACAGACCAGCTCAGCAATGAGTGGAAGGACAGCCTACAACACGCACAGCAGGAAGATTCGGGACATTAAGCCGATTCTGGAATGGATGAAGGTCAGTGCTCCTAAGCCCAAGTGGAGCGACGTCTCAGCAATGAGTTCTACAACGAAAAGCTATTGGGCCCAATGAGACCGCTTGCTGATTCAGGATGGAGTCCTGTGCCGTAAATGGGAAAATGATCGGGGAGACAGGTGTTATTTGCAAACGGTTGTCCCTAAGGCTAAGGTACCGGATCTTCTACAGCTGTACCATAGTGGTTGTTCAGGAAGCCACCTGGGAGTTAAACGAACTCTACTGAGGATCCGAGAACGGTTTTACTGGGTTTACTGTCGTGACGATGTCGAGGACTGGTGCCGCAAATGTACAAGTTTTGCGGCTGTAAAGGGACCTCAAACTCCTAGTAGAGGCGCATTGAAATTTTACAATGTTGGTGCACCATGGGAGGGGATAGCCATTGACGTTGCGGGGCCGTTTCCGGAAAGTCAATGTGGTAACAAGTATTTCATGGTTGTGATGGATTACTTCACTAAGTGGCCAGAAGTCTTCGCCATTCCAAATAAAGAAGCTTCAACAGTTGCAGATAAACTAGTTCATGAAGTCTTCTGTCGTTTTGGAGTACCCTTAAAGATTCACAGCGATCAAGGAAGGAATTTTGAGTCTCGAATATTCCAGGAAACTTGCAGAGTTATGGGTACTCATAAAACACGAACAACTTCCTACCACCCACAATCTGATGGAATGGTAGAACGATTTAATCACACATTGGAAAGGTACCTGGCAATAGTTGTGGAAAAACGGCAACGAGACTGGGACAGGCACATACAACCGTTTTGTTGTCATATCGAAGCGCTGTTCACGAAAGTACATCAGTGACGCCAGCTTTCGCAAACTTTGGGAGAAAATTACGGCTGCCTGCAGACCTGATCACCGGAATACCACCTGATGCCCCACGCAGTATAACCGATTATGCAAATGACTTGCGAACAAAATGAATGACATTTATGAGCACGTCAGACAGTCGGGCCAGCAAACGTCTAAGAAGATGAAAACACGGTATGACCACAAAATGAACAACAAAGGGTTTGACGAAGGTTCACTCGTGTGGTTACACAATCCAGCTCGCAGCAAAGGAAATCTCCTAAGCTTCAAGCTAAATGGGACGGACCGTACCGGATTGTGACAAGGATCAATGACGTAACCTACCGGATACAGAAAGGTGCCAGAGGTACTCCTAAGATCGTCCATGTGGGACTGGCGCGTTATTATGGGGCCAATAATGCTCGGGAAGAGCATGTCTTAGGAGGGGGCAGTGTTACGCGCCACTATTAATGTTTTGTAAATGGCAACACTAGTTACACTAGCGCCCCTCTAGTGTCGAGTAGCAGAACTAGGAGAGTCAAGATCCTTCCAGAAATTTCGGGACCGATGTGTACTCGAACATTCTAGATGTCGCTACAGTAGAATGTTCTGGAAACTATCTGAGGCCCTATATAAGGCTGGTATAGACCACGACCGAGTCTGTATTGAATTGGCGATACAAGAGAATACTTCGAAGCAAAATAACTGCGAACTAAAGTGATTGTGTTTTATAATTAGTGTGGTTTTAGATTGTAATTAGTGTTGTGTGATTAAACTGTCAATTTTGGTAATTTAATCGGCAGTTTTTAATTGTCTCGAACCCCAAGCTCGTAACATTATGGTTGCAGCAGGCATTGGGTACTCAACTGGGGGTAAGACCCGACCGGGGTAAGACCACACTCCCACAGAATACTAGCGTAAAGTATCAGCTTAATGCTACTTTGTTTCGAATGGTAAGTGTAGAAAACTGGAGAACATTTTTAATGGACATGAGGCATTGCATCTTATTCCTCAGTGGTGACAATATGCATTTTGATTCTTAACCGAGCATAGATATAAATGTATTAGCTACAGTAAACACTTACCATCAGTTAAGTGGGTGGACTGTGTTTTTTTATTTATGACAAAGGAAGAGATTTATTAAGATTCAGCAATGATACGTGACTAAATGAGACGACATCGCAGCATGGTGACTTGTCGTCAATACAAACCCGACGTTACGTTGATCAAGTTGATCAATTTCGGCAAAGGAATAGTAGAAAACTTTGTACGTGTTTTACAAAAATCCTTATAAGCAAGTGTTTATGTATTTCTCGCATCGTTTACCTCTCATTTGATTGAGTTTTACAAGGTGAGTTTAAGGAAATTGCTATTTAAGAAAATATATGTGTATTTGCTATATATCTTATGTTTTAATTTTTAAATTATATCAAATAATTTCTTTATTAGTTCTTGAGTTTTGAAAAGAACAACTTAGAATGGAAGTAAAAAGATATGCATCACTACAGCACAACGTACACTAGAACATAAAAGATCAAGTAAAATTATATTTTCATTGAAATACGGTACAAATATTAAAAGGCAAATTTGTATGGCGAGTACAGAGAAACAAATAACTTATACTAGTAAAAAGGCTTTCAATTTGTTTTGATTCTTCATCTGGAATAAATTATGTTAAGTTAAATTAAGTAAGTTAAAAAAATGATGCAGTTACTATCAAGCGTACTATGTGCGTATTGATCACTTTAAAAAAACCTACTTCTTTTCTATTCTAAAGGATACAGAGAGCCATTTTAATTACAGGCAAAACGTTCTATCTTAGTCCTCAGAGGTGACAACGCATCAGTAGCCTTCTTTGTTTGGAGGTGGCTGGAGGTGTCCATGGGCTGGAGTAGATACTTATCATCAGGGAACAGTTAGTTCGTTGGTCATTTCAATAAGTGGAATTTTTAGATACAATATAAATAATATAATTTACTGATAAGCAAGCTTTTATCCGGTTTATAAATAAAATTGAAGTGCCTATTTGTAATGTTAAAATAACAACTTTTTGATTTCTTATATTTACGCGAAGACTACACATTAAATAAATGTTCTACCTTTAGTTTTTAGAATATTAATTTTTTTGCGTATGTCGGACCAAAAATGAGAGCCGTGCAGGCCCACCCAAAAGTGAGAACCGCCCAGGGACGCGGATGTATGGTGTGTATGCATGGACTTGCTGCGTCCCATTGTTGTTGTCCTAACCGTGTTTGTAACACTAGGTGATTTTGTAGTGTTTGTGTGACTGGCCGGAGACACTTCGGTAGAACAGTTGGTTCGATTAGAACGTTACCGGCCTCCGAAGGCTACCCGCAACGTTCAGAGTCGGAACCTAGGTAGCTGCCTTTACCCGCGCTTGGCAGGCGGGTTGGAAACCGCAGCTATTTTTAACTTATTACTTGGTATTAGGGAGACGCTGATTCCCATCTCCTGATTTTTCCCTCTGTCGCCTCTTACGAAACCCACAGGACAGTATGAGATAATGAAAATACCTACACCGCCACTAATCCACTCTCCGAAAATCTCTTTTTTTTTAAT
Organism: Parnassius glacialis; assembly: GCA_033319125.1. NCBI lineage: Eukaryota > Metazoa > Arthropoda > Insecta > Lepidoptera > Papilionidae > Parnassius > Parnassius glacialis. Next base: position 56,751,788 of record JAVANC010000005.1, read on the forward strand.
TTATTCCGAAACCAACAGCGTTCTAAATAGTTTACATTAAACAATATTATTCTTATAATAAGGCCGATAACAGGTTTCCTTTAATTACTAAGGCATAGCATACTACGGTCGTAATAATTAGTATCAGTTGGTATACACTCAATTTTACACTTATAACATTAAATGATTGCATCACATATTCATAAACATATGTACATCCACACTAATAAAATCAGTAACAGCATACACTGTTCAACGTTTACAAACAAATAAACTCGAATACACACATGTTACTTTTTTATACACTAGATTAGCAGTATATTATTAATATTTTTTTACTTTACTATAAATAATGTTGTTTTATTTAGGTTTTTTTAGCTTTAAGATTTTTAATAGCTAAGCGCCTAAAAGCGATCTTACTGTAGTTAAAGATATCAATTTCTTTAAAGAATTCATTGTATACGCTGGATAGACGCGAGAGGGGTGCATTACGCGCGTAATTAGTACCAACGTGCGTAACACTTAACAGGGGCGGCGGGCGGCGTGTGGCGTGGCGGGCACGCCGTAAAGTCACGGTAAGCCCCACGCTCGTTACTAGCTCGGGGCAATCAATGCGTCCGTGCACTATATCGTACAGTAGACATACATCCACTAGTTAACGTCTATCTTCAAGGGTAAGTAAGTTAAATCGGTCACAGTTCTCTTGATAGGTTGGTAAGGCTGGTTTATGTACGCGATAATTAAGATGCTTAATAAATTTTTGCTGTACGCGCTCTAGACGATTTATATAAATGGCGTATTGGGGGGACCAGACCGGGCAGGCATATTCAATGACACAGCGATGTATGCGCAGTGTCATTGAATATGCCTGCCCGGTCTGGTAGCATAATATAAGGCATTCAAGGTACTTAGATTTTAAAAGGTTTGCATGACCTAATGACAAATCCTAGATTTTTGAAAGCTTTGTCCGCTATTTTGTCAACATGGTCAGACAAAAGCATTTTACTATCGAAGTATACGCCAAGATCTCTCACAATCGATGTTCTACGAATTGGTATTCCATTAAAGTTGTAGCGGTACAATATTGGGTTAGGTTTTCTCGTGAAAGTAATGCACTTACATTTATTAATGTTAACTGTTATATAGTTCTCTAAGTAATAATTTAATAAGGTGTCTAAATCAAGTTGCTTTTTTAAACAGTCCTCTACACTTTGAACCTTGATGAATATTTTTTTATCATCAGCGTACATGAAATGTTGTGTGAATGTAAAACAGTTGATGATATCGTAGATATAAGCATCATAAAATAAAAGTCCTAAATGGGAACCTTGGGGTATACCCGCTGGTATGTCAATGAAGTCCGATCTTTACACAGTATATATATTAAATTTAACACAGTAAGTAAAACAAGCCATTGTGGAAACGAACAAAGTTCTCAGGATGCTTATAAATAAAAACTTTTAGACACGCGGAGATAAAATGCTGCAACTATAACTGCGTGAAATTTCAAACTACGCCTTTAGGAGTCCAACTACAAATAAATTCCTCTTCTATATTCCATGTGAGAGTGATCAGGGACATAATATAATGTTATTATTGTGTTTTCCATTTCAATATCAATAATGTCGATAATGAATTTCATTTACGCGGAGGTGAAGGTGTAAAGATTTTGTTTCTTGTCATAATTTGGTTGGTTATATTTGTTATTGCGAAATTTTACGTATGAGGCAGCGGTAATTATTGAGAGAAGGAAAAGAAATAAAGAGAGAAATACGTGGTAGAGCCATGCTGCAGCTATATTTATAGTATAGGTGTAGCACGAATGGTTTGGCTCGACCGGGGAAGGATCACGCTCTCACAGAATACCAGCGTAAAATAGCAGCATAGTGCTGCTGTGGTTCGTATAGTGAGTGTAGAGATTAGGAGACCCTTTTGAATGGAAAAGAGGCATTTTATCTTATTTCTCACAGCTGACAACGCATCTGCATTTTAATTTGCAAACTAAGATAGATGTAGATGTCTACGTGCCACAGCAACCACTTACCATCAGGTGGTCTGTGTGCGCGTTTGTCACCCTTATTCTAAAAAAAACACTATTACCAATACGTCACACAAATAATTGGGTACTTACGCTTTAAATATTTACGGTTTACACGTGATAGAGCTATTTTGCAGCTATATTATGGTTGTAGCATGAATAAGGTGGCTTGACTGGGGAAGGACCATGCTCTTACAAAATTCCAGCGTGAAGTACTTGTGGAAACGGAACTGTTGACCCAAAGACAGTTTTTAATGAAAATGAGTGACAACACATCTGCAATTTGATTGTTAATCGAGATGTCTATGGGCCACAACATTCACTTACTATCAGGTGGACGGAGTGTTGTTACCCGTATTTCATATTAAAAAAAAAGGTATAACGGTAGATATTTGTTTCATGATGTTGCCCATAGGGGAGGTATTTGTTCATCAGTGGACTGTGATAGGCTGTAATGATCATAAATATTTGTCATCAAGTGGACTGTTGTTTATTATCCTATTATTATAGAATAAATAATAGAACAAGAACAGAAGGATCACTCTCTGATAGCAAACTTGCGAGTATAGACCTAGTTACAACGTCGTTAATTTTCATAATACTTTGCACGCCTCTGATTCGACCCGTGTTAAATTAGCCTACCGATTAAATCATCGAAAAATATGCAGCGCGCGTATTAAATCAAAATGCGCCTTACGTCCGTCTGCGAAAGTTTCTTTTACTAAGACCGTTGCGCGCCTTTGTTAATACCGCTTCTACTGTAAGGTTTGGTGTTGTGAGAAAACAAATTGAATCCTATGATATTAGTTAGTAGTAGAATACACCGACATTATTGTTTAATGAGAGGAAGGTTAATATGCAACATCGAGATACATTAAGATTATAACAACGTAAACGTATACATATTTACCATTTTAACCAACTTCAAAAAAGAGGATGTACTCAATTTGCCTGTATTTTTTTAAAGTTATCAGAACTTTTGTTTGGGTGAACCGATATTGATTATTCTTTTTTTTTATTTGAAAGCTAGTATTTACAATTTATATATCCCACATAAATTAGATCAAGATCTGACCTGCAGTTTTAGAGTCATCCTTAATAATGCGTATTAATTTTGAAGTCCGTTGTACAAACTTTTTTTTTCTTTACTTGTCTCTCTTCGTTTTTTAAAAAAACATTACCTCCACACTAGAATTTTTCCCGTATTGGCGGTATTAAGGACAAACGTTCAGGACTGGAATTATTTTTAATTATTTCGTGGCAACGCCACGCTGCACCTATAGATAATATAGCTGCAGGTTGTAGCACGGCTCAAACGGGTAACACGCTCTCACAGAGTACCACCGAAAAAGAGAAGCTCAATGCTGCTGTGTTTCGTATGGTGAATATAGACAACCGGAGACACTTTTTACTGAAAACTGAAAAAGAGGCATTCCATTGTAGTTCTCAGGGTTGACGACGCATCTTTTATAGGGAAATAATACCAGGTGTGCTCGTTTTTCGTGTAAAAAACAGGAAGAATTCAATAATATATATCATTTCATACCATTAATACAATCGCTAGATCAATTAAGTAGCCAGAAACCTGACTTATACTACATCAGAACATCACAAGAACAGAATTACGGAAAATTCTACGCAATCTCTGAAACGTGAGAGCTCTGAATTTAAATAAAGTATAATCCATTAGGTGGACCAAATATACTAATTGGAATGCGAGGAGAATTATAAAAGTACGAAAAAATTATTTCGCTCTTATTTTAATATTTATGGAGCGCTCTCCATATAGAGAGCTATTTCGGTAATTACTGTCTGCGTACGTTTGACTCGTATTTAAATGTGCTATGTACAACTTTTAGAATTGCACTAGATATTTTATCCCGTAGCTGTGAAAGTTTTAAATTTTACATGTTTATTGATTTTAGGAATCCTTTATAAAATTATGCATTATTAAATTTACTGATTTAAATTTGATCATTATAACCATGATCAAAACTATCATACACATTTATTAGGGTAGTTGGAGATGGCGCACTTCCATTTGGCATGGTCCTGGTATACCTCACTCGCTTATTATACATCCATATAACTGCGCATACGGGCTTGTCGATTAAGGGTTCATACGTGGTAGAGCCTTGCTGCTATATTATTAGTATAGTTGTAGCACGAATGGGGGGGGGGCTCAACCGGGGAAGGACCACGCTCTCACAGATTACCAGCGTAAAAATGCAGCTTGACACTGCTGTATTTCGTATGGTGTGTGTATAGAACCGGAGACCCATTTACTGGAAAAGAGGCATTCCGTCTTAGTGACGGTGACGACGCATCTGCATTGTGATTATTTATTAAGGATAAATGTAGATGTCTATTGGCCGCAGCAACCACTTACCGTCAGGTGAACTGTGTGCTCGTTTGTCACCCTATCCTAAATAAAAAAGGGTATAATTATATAATAATAGTAATAATGTCCTCCAGATGGTACCGACCCAACCAGAGAGAGATCAGGTGCAGGACCAACACGGACTGTTTTGTTGCGGAATCTGCCACTCTCATGTGCAAAATAAATTAGCTTTGTCTTACATATCCGATTCATTCTTCTAACATTTTAAACCACCAAAGCATTATTTTCATAATCCTAGTCACAACATCTTCTTGCAAACCACTGTTTTGAGTTTTGACATTGAAAGTTAACCCTTACATTTATATCCTTTCAAGGTAATGCTGTCATACAAATCATTATTATTACAGCCCATTAATAGTCCACCACAGAACAAAAGTCTCCTCAAATGATTACCTCATACCGATGCCCTCTTCGTCGATGTCGCAAAAGCGTTTGACAAAGTCTGGCATATTGGCTTGCTTTACAAGGTATGCAAACTCAACGTGGCTGATAAGCTCACCCAAATCATCGGAGCATTCCTTTCCAATCGTCACTTTCGCTATCGAATAGAGAATACTCGCGCTACAAAGCGTCCCCTCAAAGCTGGCATCCCACAGGGCTCTGTCCTCTCCCCGCTTCTCTTTTTTACAACGACGCATTTATTGAGGAATCTGGTGTTGAATCTCCTAGTCACCCACCCTACAGCCCTGATTTAGCTTTCTGTGATTTCTTTATGTTCCCAGGAGCCAAAAAAAATTAAATAAAGTTTTTAAGCGCCAAAGTCGTGGCTGCCTACGAAAAATCGATTTCCGACCTTTCAGATTAAGACTGGCAAAAGTGTTTTAGAGTTGATTTGGCGAATGGAACTTTGTATAGAGCTTGATGGAGAATATTTTGAAAAGGTGTAAAATAAATATTAATAGTATCTAGAATTTATATCTCATATTTCATATCTCAAAAGTGTGTGAGTGACCTACGTACCTCTCTACATATACGGAATACGTGACTTATTCTAGACAATATTTGCGAAGAAAAGTCATATTATTTGAATAATGTAGTAAAGGTGTACGAAAGAAAAACAATGAGTACGACGGCAATCAAAGTATTAATACAAAAATTAAATGCATTTGTATATAAGCATTCCCATCAAAAAGCTTTGACAAGATATTTGAAAGTAGATAGAGATTTAGAATGAAGGATGAATAGGGATAAGGAGTTTCACAAGCACATAGTAGTGACAGTAAAGTATATTCAAATAAAAGTGTAGTATATGGAGACAATGATTGAAAGAAAATCAGAGGAACCAATCTATTTTTTATGAGATTAAGTGGATGCTGTGGCCTGGCAACATCGACATGCAAAAATCAAACAAATATTAATAATTTAAAATAATTAATAATTTTTCACTTTTCTGCAGTTTAAATGTACTAACAACATGAGTGTATTTACCTGAAATAGGGACAAATATCGCCACCAACATTTCTGGGGGCACCGCAAGTGGTTAATTCAAATGCCATACGAAATAACTAATTAATTTTAATTGAATTATTATTCCTTATTTCATAAACAAGACCAAATGGCGGGCTTAATCTTACAACCAATCTCTAATGTTGATTGTTGTCTGATTGTTGTCTGTATGTTGGCGTATGGCCTAAAAATAACGGTCATGGTCCCAAATCCGTAATTTAGTTGAATATGTTACATTGCCAGAGCTATTGGAACTACGAAGAAAGTTCAAAGTTTGAAACTAGTTAACGAAACATCATAAACAACTCAAAGTCAGGCGTTCCGAAAGCCTTGTGTTAATGGACGCTTCCGAACTGTCGTTAATGAATAATAGTTCAACGGCCAGGGGTCACAAACTCTGTATTTGCGATATATCCAGGAATTAATAAAACTCCCTTTTGTGTTTTGAACTCTACATTGGTACTGATATTTAGTACGAATATGTTTAAATTTGTTTTTTAATTTAAAGTGCTTACAAATTTACTGTGTAGGTTTTTGTAGTTAGTATATTTTATTTAATTGAAATACATTTAATAATATACTATGCACCCGATGTAAGTATCAACTGGAGCCCATGCAGCCAATTCCAAACAAAAAAGGCTACGATGTCACCTCCGAGAACTAAGATGAAATGCCTCCAAGCTCATAATTATACAGGATCTTTGTTTTATACTAATCAGGCAGCACCTGATATGACTAGACTTGCTTGGCGGTAGATATGTACAATTATTCTATAAATAAAATATATTTTTTAAGGGCGCATTAACCAACGAATGTTGACGATAAGCAATTTGGATACATAACCAGCGGAAATATACTTCAATCATGTAGTAACATATGTTACTGCATCACGTTGATCCATTCACCTATGAAATCCTTTAGCGATTTTACGAAACGAACTTTTCGAGGCATACGTGTATCTTTCTCACGCCTGAGTTCCCTAGAGCAGGAATTTAACTCAATAGGAGATCCAAATGTCGCATATAGACGTACTTTCTTACAGTATGTTGTACTTAAAATATTATTTTAGGTCTATAAACATAGTAAAATAATAGTTTGTTTTATTTTCGCAAGTAAAGTTTTTTCCTATAACTTATTACTGAACGTTAATGAACGTTATTATGCAAAATGAGCCAACCAACATTTGGATCAAAAATGAATTAATAATAATAATATGGAAAAAAATATATATATTTCGAAATAATAAACGATTGGCACCAGCATTTTTTTATTATTGTGAGTTGTTATTAGGAATATGATGTAGTCCATCTCCTATTTATGTTTCACTCTGAAGCCTGGCCCTCTCGCTTCACTGGCCTTAAATCAAGCGACGTTGACCGTCTCGCGTTACTTTCCTTAAATCAGGTGACGTCGCGCGCTCACAATGGATGTCACGGCGTTGGTATTGGAACCAAGAGACCACACACACCCCTTTGACGTGGTCGAAGGGAAAGTGGAAAGCACAACTTTCGGAACTACTCCGCCGCCTTGATGGACTACAGAAAAGCATTTGACTCGGTGTCTTATCCATATCCAAAGTCCTCGAGCTGTACTAGGTTGGCGGCATTATAAGAGAATTCCTGTAGTAGTATATAGGGTACTGCAGTACGAGTAATTTGTCATCAAGGCGAGCGGATGAGCAAGGCTTTGCTGTGGTTTGATAATAATCAATCATTACGTAATGGCGCAAATATTTACCTACGTTAAACGTTGCGTCGATGTTTTTCCAATTAATGTTTCGTTATGAAATATTTAATTTAATAATTTATTTTTGTGCGTTATATTAAAAGTAATCCCCCCCCACCCCCTACACACATATCTAAAACCAACAATGTTTAAATACTACGTAAATTTGATAATTATTTTCAAAAGATGTTCGTATGTACTTGTATACCTACTATAGCTGCATCGAATTAAATAAATAGACTGCGGATTTAAACTTACTTTTTACTCCTAGTGCGTAGTTTAAACAATTAAGCTACTATAGTATTTGTATCCTATTATTATTCGATCTTGTTCTATATGTAGACCGGTTTCTCGTCACGGCATTACCCTTGTACACTGAACGTAATACATAAGATATAACAAATACATGATGTGTCAAAACAAATTACAATAGTTAAAAGGAGAAGGAGACATCTCCATACATTTTTGGGCCCAGATGTTAACAAGATGAAAGTCGGATCATTTGAAAGCTTATATATAAAAAGTTCGTACCTGAAAATCTGGCTAAATTTGTCAATCTAGGAGCTGAGTTATTAATTAAAAATAAAGTGATTTTTTGTATTACCTACACTGTAAGAGGCAATTTTTCACTGTAATAACACAGTAATAGGTTATTTTTCACTATAATTACTTAAAGATATAAAAGGCGGATTAGTATAAAATCACCAAAGAAAAGCTGAGGTTATCTTGAAAATAAAATATTGAAACGCTTAACGAAAATTAAAATAACATTGAATTATTGTTGTTACTGTTATTTGTTGACATGTTGATACTTGGTAATTTTTCATATTATTTTGTAGATATGTTTTTAATCTGTCTAGTTAACACAGATAAATAATTAAAAATAAATATTAAAATGCTGGATTTAATCGAGAATCGATTATTTTTTTTTTTTATAGGATAAGGGTGACAACGAGCACACAGTCCACCTGATGGTAAGTGGTTGCTGCGGCCCATAGACATCTACATCTATCCTCTATTACAAATCAAAATGTAGATGCGTTGTCACCCGTGAGGACTAAGATGGAATGCCTCAATTCCAGTAAAAAGGGCCTCCGGCCACCTGCACTCACCAAGCGAAACGCAGAGGTAAACCTCTACTTCACGCTGGTTTTCTGTGAGGTCGTGGTACCACCCCGGTTCGAGCCGGCCCATCCGTGCGACAGCAAAAGCTGCCGCGTGGCTCTACCACTGTTAAAATTGCACTCGTTTCAAATCAAATCGAAAATTGGTCTTTTCATTTTTTTAAAATGAATAGTTTGAAGTTGAACTGTCAAACAAACTAATAGAAACAAGGAGGTTATAATATAATAAATAGAAATTACTAGTGGTAGGTAGTGTACAGAAAAGAGAATTCCACTAGTGTATTCTTTATGGTAATCGATTTATTTTCATAATTTTTTTTCCCTATGCGAATAATAATATACTTTATTTCCAAATGAATATATCATATCAATATATCAACTTTATCATTTAATTTTTTGGATCCGAATAAATATAAAATCGATTGCATCAATACAATCGATTTTCTAACTTATTTATTATTTTATTGTTTTTTCAAAATCTAGATTGTAAAATGAGCTAGTTTTTTGTATTTAACTTTAGAAAAATATAGCCAATTTTTTAAAGTATAAACCAATTAGTTAACTTCAGGCCCAAAAATCCCATTCTCCTTTTTAAATTTTGTACAACCCCCCCTTAAATATAAATTATTTCAAAATAAATTAAAAACTGTTGGCCAGACCGTAATCAAATTTATATGGGACCACATGAAAAGCACCAGCTTTCAAATAAAAAAAAGAATAATTGGAATGAGTTCACCCAGAAAAAAGTTACGAGGTACCACACATAAAAAAGAGAAATAACATACAGTCGAATTGAGTACCGTCTCCTTTTGAAGTCGGTAGAAAATGAAGATGAAATTTTACCAAACGATAACAATCGCAAGTATAAATTAAATAATAATGGAATTCTTGAATTAAATAAAAGGAACAAGTGAGCAACGTTGTGATTTCTGTAAAAAATCATACAAAAAGTCGGTAGGTAACGTACTACTACAAGCAAAAATACCAAAAAAGTCAAAGTTTTTTTACCTTTACATTCAAATAAATCCACCAAGTACGTCAGATTTTCTCTTTATGAAAGCGTTTCCGTCAAACAAGAAGAAAGAAGGAACATTAAGGATAGGAGCAACAATTTGTCTTCAATGGAGCGATTACCGGAGTGGCATACGGATGTGTTTTCTACCTCGAATATCTTTTCACTTCGTATTTCTTAACCATTAAAAATGTACAGTTAAAATTAAGGATATGACTGAGTTTTTCGCATAAGACCTGCTACGAAAGGTTTCTTAAGTACAAATAAAGGCTTAGAACAATTTTATACGTGGTAGAGCCATGCTGCAGCTATATTATGGTTGTGGCACGAATGGGTCAGCTTGACCGGGGAAGGACAACGCTCTTACAGAATACCAGCGTAAAACAGCAGCTTAACGCTGCTGTGTTTCGTATGGTGAGTGCAGAGAACCGGAGACCCTTTTACTGGAAACGAGGCATTCCATTTTAGTCTTCACGGGTGACAAAACATCTGCATTTTGATTCTTAATCGAAGATAATTGTGGATGTCAATGGGCCACAGCAACTACTTACTATCAGGTGGACTGTACACTCGTTTGTCAGCTTTATCCTATAAAAAAAAAACAATATAATGTGTACTGTTTTGATTATTTTTCTTGGTACATTTTATATTTTAATTTAGAATAGTTTATTTAACATAAAAAAGTACATTATTAATTACTATACTAAGAAAACCTAAAACTAAAACTAGAATAAGTAAATATAATAAAAGTTGTCTATCTATGTGTGTACGTATTTATAACAAGTTACCAAATGATCTAAAAAGGTTAAATACTAAATTATTTAAATCTAAATTACAAGAATACCTAACTAAGAATAATTTCTACAGCATTATAGACTTTTTTAATCATAACCCTTAATGTACAAAACAAAACCTTTGCATGCTATATGTAACTGTAGCAAAACATGTTGTTCAATTGTATATTATTTGTAAAACCTTTTCATACCATGTCTTAAGCAAATAAATATATTATATATTATTATAAAAACATAAGTTTTAATAGAATAACCAACTCCCCGCGGTATAGTGCCACGAACGCTTGCTGCATTATTTTAATTACTATAAGCAAGTGCTTGACCATAATCACCACAATTTCCTAAAAGGCTATATTTATATATTTAGCCTTTAAGAAAAGAACCAGCCCTCATGTCAATAACGGCGATATGCATAATTATTTTTACAGAAGAGGGGTCAAACGAATATGCGGCAATTAGTTCCTTCAGCGATTCTGATATAAGACTATATCATAGGCAAATCAAACTTGATTAATGTACTCGCCATTGACGTTAATGCTGTATTAACCGTGGTAGAGCCACGCGGCAGCTTTTGCTGTCACACGGATGGGCCGGCTCAAACCGGGGTGGTACCACGACCTCACAGAATACCAGCGTGAAGTAGAGGTATACCTCTGCGTTTTGCTTGGTGAGTGCAGGTGGCCGGAGGCCCTTTTTACTGGAAATGAGGCATTCCATCTTAGTCCTCACGGGTGACAACGCATCTGCATTTTGATTCGCAAACGAGTATAGATGTAGATGTCTATGGGCCGCAGTAACCACTTACCATCAGGTGGACTGTGTGCTCGTTTGTCACCCTTATCCTCTATATAAAATCTATTCCAGTCCAGTAGCTTCAAAACGTCTTCTAATGCAGCGGTGAAGAGTTTCAGGGATATAACGTCACTCTATCTTACACCTCTCTGCAGTTGGATAGGTTTCATAATCTAGTTTTGTACTTGGATAGCCATCGTAGCCCTACTGTAAAAACACTTCACCACTTCGATATACCGGCAGTCAATTTGGCACTGCTGAAAAGAGAATGCAGCACCGACCAAGTTTCGACGGAAGCAAAGGCTTACTCATAGTCCACATACGCCAGACGTTGTGGTAAATTTTACTCCTTGGACTTCTGTATAGTTTGCCGAAGGGTATGTATATGGTCTATGGTGCTAAAGCCTTTACGAAAACCGGCTTGTTCGGGAGGCTGGAAGACGGTCGAGTCTGCGTGCGAGACGATTCGTAATGACTTTCGAAATCAGCACGTAGACGCGGCTCAGAACGGGAAGCGGTCTATATTTCTTCAAGAGAGCGTTGTCGACTTTCTTGAAGAACACGACCACCGCATGAGTGCTCCACACTTCCGGTGTAGTTCCACTATAGAGGACGCAATTAAAAAGCTTCTGAAGGACTATTAGTACTGGTTTTCCACCCACTTTCAGAAGCTCCACTGTAATTTTATCATCGCCTGGGGCCTTGCCGTTTTTAAGGTGCTGGAGAGCCACTATAATCTTGCATATCCTAACGCCTGGAGTATGATCGGAATAGTGTGGGATAAGACTTAAATGTGCTAGTTCATGTGTATTCAACGATGATGTTTACAGTTGCCCGTAGAATCTCTTAATCTGACTCAAAATCTCAGGTGTCCCGGAAACGATGAAGTCACACTCATTATTTAGCTTCGACTGTTGGCTCTGCCTGGCCGACAAATTTCTAGTGAAGATTTTGAAGCCCTGGTTCCACTCGATTGCTTCTTCAATACGAGCTGTATTGAAGTTGCGAAGATCCTACTGCATGCATTTGGGGATTTGTCTGTTCAGTTGCCTGTACGCCGTCATATCTGCGGAAGACTGCAGCTTCATTTTCCGTCTAACAGCTATGAGATTAAGAGTGTGATCGGAGAGTTTTTGTGTTCTTCTGCGGACAATTTCCACGAGCTTGTCATTCATACCGTCTACTGCATTGCAATCATCTAGGCACTGTAAAGGGTATTGTAGCTCGAGCTGAAATGTTTCAGGATTTTTGGAATAGAACACAAGGGCGACGGAGCGTTGACTTCATTAGACGAGACCATTCCAACTTAAGGTTTAGGTTCAGTATACATCTAACCATTCGATTATCGCTACCAGTTTTCACACTCGAAATCACTGAACAGTTGTCGTTTGGTTGTCATAATTAAGTCAATCTCATTTTATGTCGAACCATCAAGCCTCGACCAGGCCACTTCCTGTGGGGCCGCTTCTGAAAAAGAAGATTTCATCATAAATCTTTATCCATGAAGCCTACTAGCTGCTGGCCCCTTGGATTTCGTTGCCCTATTCCAATTTGCCCCACTTTCAGCTCACTGTACTCTTTTGTGCCAAGTTTTGAGAAGTCTCCCATTAACACCGTATAATGGGTTTTGGAGGAATGCATGGCTCTAGATATATCCTCATACATTTCCTTCACCATTTTATCGGGATGTGCCGAGGTTGGTGCTAAATCCTGTAAGACCTTCAGCGAATACTGTTTAGTGATTCTGAGTATAAAGTACGCAACCCTCTTAGACACACTCTCAATCATTACAACGTTGTTAACGAGAGACTTGTGGACGATAAATCTGACACTTCCTTGGGACACATGGTCGCCCTCAAGGTGATAGAACAATTTGCCGGATTCAAGGATTACCACATCTTACCCCTTTCTTCGGACCTCAGGTAATCCTATAACATTCCAGCGCAACTTGTCTATCTCTTCTTCCAGCTCTAGGATCTTCTCATCCATTCAGTCCATCAGTTCTCAGGTGGCTACCGAACCTCCACCGAAGATCCTTGGCACCCTCTACCGTACTTTTACCATGGTCGCCACCGTGGCCAGGAATAGCGTGGCCGCCATGACCTGCTGGCCGTCTCTTTGGAACTTTCAGATGTGGAGTATATTGCGATAGTTGCCACGCTTGGCAAGTGGGTTAGCAACTGAAGGTATTAGTAACCTGAACTGGCAATGAGTCGGCCATATAGCTCAAAGAATCGACAACCGATGGGAAAATAGTTTCTCAACTGGCGGACTCGTACCGGTGGGCAAACTGTAGGGCGTCCCCCCACTAGATAAAGTGACGACTTTGTAGGACATGTCGGAAGTTGATGGATGCAGATAGCTCAAGATCGTGCTTTGTGCTTTGGGGGAGGCCTATGTTCAGAAGTGGACTTGTGAAGGGCTGTAATGAATAAGGTGATCGCCACCATGCTGTTTCTATGAAAAATTATTAAAAAATTGTATAAACGAAATTATTGTTAAGTGAAATATATATGAAAAAAAGTCCCACTGTGTTTCTTGCTGGTTCTTCCCAGGACTGAGGTATTTTCCGAACCAGTGGTAAATAAAAATGACTTTCAATAAGTTTTATGTAATAATCAATATTGAATAAAAATTATTCTATTCTATTCTATTCTATTTTTATCTACAATATTAAAAACTATAATAATAATAAAAAAAAAACTAAAACTAGAAACTTAAATATCATATAGTCCTACTTCCCGCGGTATCGTGCCAAGAACGCTGGCTGCATTTCCGCGCTGAATGGCTATACTTAGCCTTTGAGGAAAGAACCAGCCCTCTTATCACCAGCAGCAACAACCAGCCGCGGATTGAGTTCCTCTAGGAACTTCACCGCACTTGGACCCCACGGACCGATATTCTCTACAGCAAATGGTACAAATATGTAGTCATCTCTCAGAGACTCATATTTGCGCCACTTACTCAGTTCAGCTACCTTTGATGCCGCCCCAGCTCTAAACGAGGTAACCTTGAGATGAGAGGCCGCCAGAGTGTCTACGCAAGTAGCATCCCACACTAGGGCTTTACCTCTCTCCCAAGGGACCAATGTCATACCGTCGGGCCTCTTGCCATCATCTCTAAATATTCCAAAAGGCTCTAAAACCGAGGGAACATATATAGAGACAAGAGCCCTTAGGATGACATCGTTCAAAGAACTGTGTTGTGAAAACCTACCAACGCTTTTCTTACATGAAAGTCCATGGAGCACAAACTTGTCGACGCAGCTACCACAGGGACCAGCTACCACAGGGACTTTGATGGGGTTGACAAATCGCCGCTCCTAGTCGGATTTCTACGGCAATGCGTAAGCTTTCCCCATCAAGTAATGTGCCTAGATTACTTGATGGTAAAGCGTGTAACCAGTGACTAGATTCATTAGTCGAAACAGCTAGAAGGCGTTCCTTATTTTGGTCACTATGGAAATTATGAAACAAATCCTTCTGCACGCCCTGTACCAACGGAATATCCCTCTGTTTTTGTTGGTTAACTTCCAGTGGAACATTTTCACCAGGACAGAGCGTTTGCCATTTCTGTTCTGCATCCGTAGCAAAGCATAGGTCTACTTTATTATTTAAAATTATATAACATAAGTCACTGACACTATGTACGGAAGCAAGGAAAGCAGGCAATGCAACGCTAGAAAGATTTCTCACACCAATGCCAGCAAATTTTATAGGTAAAGTAGCTTGAGTCCAGGTTGTTGTATTTAAAGTTAAATTTAGAATTTTTTCTATAGCTATTTTAAGATTATTATCAATATCTTGTAAAGTATCCGAACATTTCCAGACTGGACTCGAGCGGAGTAAGTATGTAAATCTAGGTACAAGAAGACAATATTTTAAAATAGTAAGAGCTATGTGGGGGTTTAATTTATACAATTTATCAACGTGGTTTAAAAACTGATCAAATTTTGTTTTTAAAACAGGTTTAATACTATCGAAAAACAACGGGGCACCTAGCAGGTATAGTGATTCCGTACTGACAGTTTTTATTCCTGGACAAATATAATTAAAATTTTTAATTAAAGTGTCTCTATGATAAGTAGATAAATTAATTGGAAAAAAATATTTCTAAAAATATTTTTAAAATTTTTAAAATTTTGAAAAATATGAGTAAGATCACTGAGGACGTCATCTGCTCTACCTCCCAGTGTACCGTCGTTTAGGTACCAGACATTTAGCTTGGATTTCAAATTTGAAATAATGGGTTGAATTCCCAAACTGAAAAGTGCTGGACCCAGTGGGTCACCCTGCTGAACACCGACAACAGAATCGATAAGATGCTTTTCGTAAAACAAGTTAGTATTTTGACCATAACATTGCAAAACGTAATGATGAATTTCGGGGGTATTGTTCTTCTTTCAGCCACTTCTTTCAGCAAGGTTACCCTATCGATAAAGTTAAAAGCATTTCTTAGGTCAACCTTCACAAGAACATCTGCAACAGAGTTTGTTAAAAAAGTACGCACTGAATGTACCGCCGCCTCACAGCCACCTCTAGTGCCAAAGCCTAGTTGAGTAGGCTGAGATTTGGTCTTAAGGTTAGAGATTATGTGCCTGCAAGCTAATTTTGAAGTTAAGCATCGAAATGTGGAACCAACAGCAATAGGACGGGTGCCCTTATCCTTTTTTTTGAAGGCACTTAATCTTGCCCCATATAAGAATGGAATGAAATTTGGATTAACATTACCAGAAAGCATAAAGTTACACAACTTTATAATGTCTTTAAGAAGTACTCCGCCGGCGTCACCGGCAGAAGCGTTTACAAGATCTTTAAGATGTTGAGGCGTAATTCCGTCAATGCCGCCAGCAGAGCCATTCAAAAATGACAAAATTGTTTCTAAAGTGTCTTTTTCCGAAATTTGTAAAGGTTGCATAGAAGTCTTGGGAGGCAGCGGTAAACCCTGAGAAGGTTTGATCGAAGGATGATTTTGACGAAGGCTTTCAAGAGTTTTGACATTACGAGGAGCCAGGATGTCGTCTGAGAATAAAATACGGGATGCATTTTTTAAGTCGCCATCCATTACTTTCGACTCAACTACTTTTTTTAAATCAAATTTTGGACGTGGTCGAGATAAAAGAGTATTAATTGGGGAATCTAAATTTTGAAAAGATGTTTCTTTTAGTTGAGACGTAATTGATTTATTTATTGTTTTATCAAAATGAAAATGGGAATACGCGAAATTAAATAATTTTTGCCAACTATTTTCACTATTAGTGAAACAATTTTGAATATTGCATGACAATGCTTTAGCAAGCTGCACCCTCGCACCTCTAGGAATTCTTTTAGCCAGTGGTACATTACGATAATAATTGTAAATTTGCTCCGAAAAAAGGTAAAAATATGTGTCATTAGAGAAATTATTCTATTCTATAATAAAGATGATAATACGCGAGACTGTTGAAATAAAAGAAAATCCTAAATTCAAAAGAAAAGATGGATGGTTGCTTGGGATCCCATAATTAACAAAATAAAATCCGAACCCAAACATACCACTGCAAGACTTCTTGATATTGTAAGCTCATTCTGCGTAGATCGAACCAAAAATTAATATTCAAAAACTGAAGGTAGTTGGGCTAACTGTGACATCCGGACGTCAAACATCTCAGTTTCCCCAGTGACCATGGCTTGCTTTATAGCACTCAAAATGTTGGGAATTAAAGTAGGCAAATTAAACGCGATAAAATTCGTAAAAATTGATTTATTCAATGTGTAGTGTTCGCGTAAATATAAGAAATCATCACCGTAAACAAGTATACGTTGATGTCATTCTAGCTATTATAGAAAGCCAACTTGACCAACCCCATAGGATTTGAATTAAGGTTTCTCGCATACTTTGATTTTTTTAAGGCGAGTGCGCTGTTCTTGACATATCGTGGCTCTTAATTACCTTTAAATATGTTCTAACTTTTTTAATATTTTCCGAGCGGAAACTTTCTTTGAATCATTTATGTCGTCTTTGCTGTTCGATGCAGCTTCAGGAAATATTTATTCAAAATAAGCATGTTTCCGTTTTGTTACAACGGAAACATTCTTTTAGTGTTTAAAAAACATTTATGAAACAAACGAGAAGGAATTCCTATCTAGCTTTGTTGCTTTCAGAAAAACTTGTACTTTAAAAGGAAAATGCGCAGATAATTAACTTTGCCTTTTTTGACAGTTATCTATGCCATTACGTGGAAGACACCGCGCTGAGTGATCGTGTATTGCCCACCGCACCGCATTATTATAATTTCATTCCGCATATTTTGTGATCATCGCATTAGTCATAAAGTCGTTTTACTCGAGTGCTTCACCGATCCGCCAAGACGAGGAATTTGGAGACCACTTTAAGTGTTTGCATGTTTTTTGTTGCCGTTCGTAGAGTACTCCTCATACAGTCCGCGTAATTTTAAGGTTTAATTATAATCACCGCATACATTCTTACTTTCTCTGCATATAAATTGAAAGTAAAAGTTACAGCCTATATACATCTCACTGCTGGGCACAGTCGTCCTCTTATTTCTGAGGTTTTAGGGTAAGGAAGTGTCCTCCGCGCTGCTCTAATGCAAGTTGGCGAACTTAATATGTCATTGAAATAATTTTTTTTCTTATTTCTCAAATACGCAGGTTTCTTCACGATGTTTTACTTCACCGTCGAACACGCGGTAAATCAGCACTTAAAATTGCAATTAACAATTTCATTGGTGCTGGTGGAGATCGAACCCGGGTTGCTCGCTTACTGTGAAAGTTACAGTGAGCGCTAACCATCACACATTTCCCGCATATATCGTATAAAATTACATTCTAGCATTTTGCTCTACAACCAACACGTGTGAAACGATGAATAAAGGTGCACATATCCAATGACATTATATACTCACAAAACATTTCACGCAAATCAACGTAGAATTTTGCAGAAAATCAGAGCATAGCAAAGTACACTGCTAAGAATCTTTACATAATATTATGAAATCGAAGTTTTCACAATGGCTTATTTTAAAGTTTAACATATTGGAGTCGATTTGAATTCTATATTCAAATTAATATTTTAAAGTTTTCATAATCAATTATTAATATGCATCCTATCGTTTATATTTTTTTATTTACCCGACTGCTCCAGAGGGAGGGTAATGTATTTCAAGTATATGTTAGTATGTACGTCTATTTCTTTAGCACGCTCTGTAGCCTAAATGGATAAGCGGATTTAAACGTATGTGGTGTGGTTACATTTGCCTTAGTCGTAGAAGTGATAAAGGGTAAAAAACATTTCTTTTTTCCTAATAACTTTTTATGTAGTAGGGTTTTTTTCAAATTACTGTTTTAACCATTGATTTTGTTCTTTGATATGACTGTAATTTTGTTACGAAGAACAAGGTATTTTTTAAAGTTTGTTGATTTTATTAAGTCATATTGTAATTAAAAAATATTAGGTTATTATAATAAAGGAACAACTGCAACACCAGGATTATTGCAGGTGTGTTGCCAGGCCTTTTAAAAAGTAGTAGGCTAATTTCGTGAAAGTCCCTAATTCATGTCAGTGAGAAAAAGAATCGCTGGTAGTATTTGATTTCACAAAGAATTTGCGAGAGAAGAAAAACTTCTGGTATATCGCACACATACAGTGGTGGACATTTCATTTGTAGTGGCGCTGTCATGGCTGAAAAGTAGAACCAGTTAAATTTTAAATAACGCTATCGAAGCTCTGAAGTATATCTTTATATATAAAAAGTACGTGTCACGTTGTTTGTCCGCGATGGACTCCTAAACTACTGAACTGATTTCAATGAAATTTTTGGTCAATGTGCAGTTTGGTCCAACTTAAAAGATAGGATAGCTTACATATCAATTTATAGTCGCAATACAATATTATTTTATTGAAAATTATTTGTCTATTATTTGACAGTCACAATTATCTGTTAGCTCCAAACGATTCTGTCAGATGACGATATCTGTTGACTGGATTGAGTAAATATTTAATAGATGGCGCTATGTTAAAAATACAAGCGTTTAATATAAGCTACATTTTAGTAGTATAACCACCACGGGTTGCTGTAAGTATTCAACAGATAGAACCGATTTCAAAAAATTTTGCAGACTGTGTGCAGTTTGGTCCAACTTGAGAGATAGGATAGTTTTTATCCCGATAAGTGACCGTCAACTTTTTTGTTGCTAATTTCATTACTTTTTTGGGCAAGCAAATGGTTATTCGGAAAGGGCAGAACAACGTCTGCCTGGTCAGCTAGTATATATATATATATATATATATATATATATATATATATATATATATATATATATACATACTTCAGAGCTTCGATAGCGTTATTTAAAATTATACAAATTTTAAATAACGCTATCGAAGCTCTGATATACATAAAGAAAAGCTAAGTAAAAACTTAAAACTGTTAAGTTCCCAACAAATTCCTTACTGCTTAGATTAATTAGAAATGATGAAAGAAATTAATATGAAATTTTCAATATCAAAGCCCTGAGATGAGTCAATCTTGTTCCATCTTAATATCTCTACAGATTCTGAACTTGCACTTTAATAAATTCGCAGACTCATCTTATTAATAACGTATTACTTTAAGCTCGTCTTTAGGATAGAGCTAAAGGTATTCGTAGGGAGGTTGCATCTAGTAGATCAAGCTCACCTCGGACTGTATATCTAAATTAGAAAGCAAACTTGATTCTGCAGCATATGCAGCATTAGAACTTTCACCATGATATAATTATGGATTCACGGACGTCTCTTTTTCTATTTTCTGTGATATCAGCGCTAAAAGCTAGTGTGTTAGTTACAACGCACCTACAGTTTCTCTGGTGTTGCAATTGTTCATAGTCGACGGTAATCACAACAGGTGAGCCACATGCTCGTTTGTCCCGTCTTTTTTAAACAAGTAATTTTAAAAGTATAAGGTCTGAAAAAATACACCACGATTATTTACGTATATTCTTAAAATATAATTCAATTTTGACCTATTTTAATTATTTCAGGCCTAACTTCCCGATGAGCTAGCTAGCTTCAGTTAAGTTGATTTAAAATCATTTACCTAATTCGACCCGAACAGACATAAACAAAAATAAGTTAATAAAAAATTGTTTCAGTCTTCTATTCGGATCGTCATTTTACGTTAATTACATTTATAGTCACGCAAAGTTAGTTACTTAAACTTATCGCTAAGAAACGGTTAAATGCTTAAGTTTTCCATTGGTTCGATCCTCTTATCTTAGCGAGATCGTGAAAAGAGATATAAACGCGTACTACAGCTGCGAGAACTAATTCGCTTTATCCTTAAGAAGTCTCGAGAGCCAAATTCAAGTTTACGATATGACTCAAACCTCGTGCGGAATAGTTGCGTTCAATTCTATTGAGTAAACGAAATTTGTCGCGGTTAACCAAATCGTTTGCAGCAGTCTGACTTTTACTGTGTGATCGTATGAAGGTCTCTTACCCTATTTCGTTACATGTGTTACGTAAGCGGCAAGTATGGGAAATGCCATAATGATCTCAACATTTCTTCCGATAGATGGAGTCATGATCGTCCAGATTAAAACATAAACAAATATCCAGACAGACTATGGAGAATGAAATCATTATACATTTCTCATATTTCTATAATCAATAAATAAAACCAATAATAATACCGTGTAGTGGCGGTCTAAGTTTATCGACTACGCCATATCATCCCGTGGGTGTCGTAAGAGGCGACAGAGGGATACAAATCAGGAGATAGGCAGCTGTGTCTTCCTAGTAACGACAATAAAACAAACATCTGTGGTTGCAAACCCGATTGCCAAGCCTGGCAACTATAGAAAATATTCCTTCATTAAGGCAATCTATAGTTTCGACCTATGTTCAGCAGTTGACTTTAATAGGCTGTAACTGTAATATAAATACCAAAATGGGTATTTAGTCCTTCACTTACCACACGAGGAAACTCAAGGTTGCTCAGCGAGCTATGGAGAGGAATATGCTCGGAGGTTCTCAGCCTGAGAGAATTTGTTATAATATTATCCGCAGTAGAACAACGTTACTGACATAACCCAACGGATGGTAAGCTGAAGTGGCTATGAGCCGGCTATATAGCTGAAAAAACCGACTACTGGGGAGAAAAAAAGGTTCTCGAGTGCCGATCTCGTGCCGGTAAACGAAGTTTCTTTTGTATTAATTTCGTGTAGCTTCCTAAAGGATGGAGTGATCATGGTATGATATACAGGAAGTCAATTGCTGTAGGTTTTTCGATAATTTGTTTCGTGGCATTCTTTGGGGGAGGCCTGTGTTCAGCAACGGACTTGTGAAGTGATGTTATGGTAAAAATACTACAATAGAACAAATTAAAACTAAACATACTAATTTAATTATTTTACTCAACTCGTTCGATACCAATTCATGATTTTAAATGTACAATATTACCTTTAATTTATTGTTTGCTTGTGACACATGTTTCCCTTCGTCAACGTTTGGATGCGGGTCGACCGTTTGTGTACATGTAACGACTAAACTAATTTATGCTGAAGCGAATGCGGGAGTCTACACAACTGCCGCATAAATTAATGCCCAACAGTTAATATTCTTTACCCTCATATTCTTCATCGCTTTTATTTTTCCACTGGTTAATAAGGCATCTTGTGCTTGCAGGGATGCTGGGTGATAGCGACGTTAGAAAGAGAAGAAGAAAGAAAAAGTTTACTCAGTAACAAATTATAACAATTTGCTTACAATAATAATATACCCTATACATTGTAGAGCTACGCTGCAGTTACTAATTTATTGTGGTTTTAGCACGAGTGGGTCGGATTGACCGGCATAGGATCATGCTGCCACAGAATTACAACGTAAAATAGCAGCTCAGTGCTGCTATGTTTCATATGGTGAATTTAGACAACCGAAGATCTTTTTTTACTGAAAACTAGGCATTCCATCTTATTCTTCACAAGTGACATCGCATCTGCATTTTGAATCTTAATTGACGATAAATGTAGATGTCTATGGGCCACAGAATCCGCTCACTATCAGGTGAACTGTCTGTGTGTGTGATTGGACTACTAGTTCCTGGGCACTTCTAAGAATCGTTGAGGACATGCTAGAACGAGTCAATTCCGACCCAACTTTCATGAAATGCATTGTTACTGTTGACGTGACGTGGGTTTACGTGCTTGACATGTAAACTAGTCAACAAGTTTCGGAGTGGCGCCTTCCAACTGAACCAAAACCGAAAAAACCACTCCAAAGTCGATCAAAAGTCAAAGTCATGATGACTGTTTGCTTTGACTATCAAGGAGTTGTGCACTTAGAATTCTTGCCGGTAGTTCAAACCGTAAATATAGAATAATTCTTGAGCGTTATGCGGCGTTTAAGATATCAAATTAGACAAAAAAGGCCAGATTTTTGGAAAGAAAATTCTTGGATTTTGCACCACCAAAATGAGCCTTTGCACAAGGCCATCATTGAACGAATTTTTGACCAAAAACTCAACAAATACCATCGAACAACCAAGTTATTCACCAGATATGGCTTCAGCTGACTTCTTTCTTTCTCCTAAACTCAAATCACGACTTCATGGCATTCGGTAGAAGACATAAATTAGCAGCGAGAACTTAACTCAATTCCGGAAAAAGCATTTAAAATTGTTTTAATGATTGGATTATTCCTTGGATAAAGTGTATCGTTTCTGAAGGAGCAAACTTTGAAGGTGATAAAATAAGCTTGGATGAATAACAAACATTTTGTGTTTTATTGATCTTTTCCCGATACTTTCTTGACAGACTAGTACTTTCAGTTTAAAACATTTCTACACAAAACGAACACAAAACTATGAAAACGGTACATAGCAAAAGCAAGCAACGCTACCCTCCATCCATTTATTACAGCCTATAAAAGACCACTGGTGAAGGACTCCCCCAATATAGTATCCTATAAATGTTGCCATAGTTGCCACGCTTGGCAGATGGGTTGGCAACTGCAATTTTACATAATTTTGAGTTGTTGTCAGAAAGACACTGCTGGCCGTCTTCTGGTTTTGTTTCTCTTTGCCTTACGACACTCAAGAAACGATATGGAGGAGTGGATTTTCTTACACCGCCGCTACACGGCACCGCTGTGATTGAGGGCATTCAAAACTTTTTCTGTCACTAGGTTGGCGCCACTTTCGTATGGTGAAATATTTAACAGATTTCATGGCATGGGATGTAAAATTGTCTGAAACTAACATTAGAATAAGGCATTATTTTATACACAGATTTTTACATTCTTTGGCCCTTTTCTGAAAAATGAAGTCAGTGCAGTTTTGTACAGGAATCCATTAAAATGGCGAATTTTAAAAATGCAATTGAAATATGGTTACAAAGTTTGTCATCCGATTATACGGAAACGTTGCTGATTGTTTTAAGTTAATCAAAATCATAAGTAAATTAATGATAATATATTTTACCTAATCAACCCTAACTGGTTTATTGTTTATTTATTATGGTATGATATTCATTTTATATAAGAAACAGAAAATATGTGTAAATGTAATCTATTAGCAGATACACCTGAGATGCAGGTTTATCGTAGTTCAAGTGCCTGTTATTGTAGACTATGAGTATTTCATATTAAGACAATATTTGAATTAATTGTACAGTTTATAGTAATAAATTATTATTATTAAATGTATATAACAAGCAAAACATATAACAAGTTAAAACCAATTTTGAACAAATATATTTAACATAAACTTTGATTCTAACGTAATACACGGCAATGAATTTTTACTTAAAATAATTTCGAAATTCTCAGTACAGTACACGGAGTACTGACAATAATTCCACCGCTGCAGCCTGTTGGCTAAGTTGTGATTAGTTTTATACCAACCAACATTTGTATATCATGGCATAGTCTTATTACAATTTGGAATTTCACACTAGAAACTTGTAATATAATATGTAATTTTTTTTTAATTATAACACGTTAGTATACTTTTTTATTATAAAAAAAACTATAGTATTATACAGAAATAAAATTTTAAGAACGTTCTTAGGTAACTCTAATAAAAATTGTATAATATTATATGTTTGCAGTTTAAGGTTATTCAAGCGAGTTCAAAACTAGAAAGGATTTACTATTTGACTTTTATTTGACTTTTGATTTGATTTCTTGGCTCGGCAACGGCTGAATCGATTATTATTTTTTTAATTAAATAGGCTTCATTTTAGGTGTGCTCACATATAAATTAAAAAAGAAAATGTCAGCAATCACCGCCGAGCATGTGATATATCAGCTTATAAAATTGCAATAAACACTTTCAATTATAATGGCGGAGATCAAAACCACATTGCTAGCGTACTGTAAAAATCACGGTTAACGCATAGCTCCCATGCTATAAATTTATCTAATTTAAACATACGTTATACGTTGAGTTTGTATAAACTTAGTTAGGTAGTTAAAACAATTAATTAATTACTGCCACGGGCTTACCTTTAGAAATTTATCTATGATAAAAGCCCCTCGGGTCCGTCCGAATCATTACTTAAACAAAATGTAAATGCGTGTACAAACAATTTCACATTTCAAAAAGTATCATCAAAAGATATTGTAAAATATTTTAAAACTATTGATGTTAAGAAAACTGCGGATCTGTGGGGTATTTCCGTTAAAGTTATTGCGTCTATAATAGATATAATCGCGCCTCATTTTGCTATTATTTTTAATACTAGTATCGAATCTGGTGTGTTTCCTGATTTAATGAAGTATAGTAAAGTAATACCTCTATTTAAATCTGGTAGTACATTAGACCCCGCCAATTTTAGATCTATTTCTGTACTACCCATACTTAGTAAGATTTTTGAAAAAATTATTCTTGATCAAATGTTAAATTTCTTTAATATAAATAATTTACTTCATAAAAATCAATTTGGTTTCACAAGGGGTCGCTCGACAAATGATGCCGGTGTTGAGCTGATTAAATATATATTTAATGCATGGGAGAATTCACAGGATGCTTTGGGTATATTTTGTGACCTATCCAAAGCCTTCGATTGTGTTCACCATGAAACATTAATCAGGAAACTTCAACACTACGGTGTAAGAAGTGATGCTCTTAAATTAATTATTTCATATTTAAGAAAGAGAACGCAAAAAATTGTCATTAACAGTATGAGTTCTTCCGGGTCGATGGTACAGATGGGCGTGCCTCAAGGCTTCTTCTTCTTTAATTTTCAAATTAAGTCGAAAATTGCTAAAATATGACGAAGTAAATAATGCTATATCTAAATTAGTAAATTGGTTCAATGTTAATAATTTGCATTTAACACTAA
>JAVANC010000005.1:56777519-56853769 GCA_033319125.1 Parnassius glacialis
TATATATTATATATATATATATATATATATATATATTATATATATATATATATATATATATATATATATATTATATATATATAATATATATATATATAGATATATTGTTAGAAATTATTCTCAAAATGATTTAAATATAATAATATTACTCGTATTAGAATTTACTCTAAAGAAATATGGACCGATCTTACAACGGTTGCACAGAGACTCCAAAAAACTACCACCTTTCGACCGATACCACGTTACCGAGCGATACCACTTTACCGACCGACGCCACCTTCCATATTTATTATTTTTCTTTTATTATTTTACTCTCATCCTAACACGGCCTTTCCTGACAATTCACATGTCCTCGTGTGAAGCCTAGAGTAACGTTATCGGCTTTAATGTAAGTTTACCGGTCTCGGTCTTTTCTGACCATGAAATACAGACTAAGTTTTTGCAGAAATGAAGATATCGTCCAAACCAGATTTTAGTATACAACGCTTCGTACTAGAGCTTAACACGCGCTACAGATAACACAAGTCTACTCCGAGGAACACTGTGCACATGGCGCAGATCGTATCACAGATACACTGAAAACGCAGGCCAACCAGCTAAACGCGCCTCCAGCGAAGGGTTCCGGTAGGTTCTGCACTCGCGGCAGCGAGCTGTCCTCGGCGCACTCGCATTAGCGAGCTGTCTCGGCGCACTCATACTGGCGAGCTCTCTCGGCGCACTCGCACCAGCGAGCTGTCGCGCCACACCAGCGCTAACGAGCCGTTGCGCCACGTCATGTACTCGAAGCGTCAAAGGATTAGCACCTGAGATCTCACAGGCAACGTCGTGGTTGTAGTTATCGTGATCTAAGTGAAAAACAAGTTGTTAATTATCGAAACAACATATACCGTTGCCTATTCTCTCATCCATCACGCATAAGAGGCCCTCAATCAGAAAACGCTCTCATACCGTAGACTAAAATAAAAAACTTCGCTTTCACAAGTATGCATACATCTCCATACGAAGTATCTCGTACATACTCGTACTTGAACTTGCAAGTTCCCACGTTAAAGACGTCAAATAGGACAGCGCCTGCCAGGACAGCGCCTGATAAATGTTCAGAAAACATACTTCCGCGCACACAGCGTCTCAGAACAGCGCCTGCCAGGACAGCGCCTGATGCATGTTCAAAAACACGACTTCCGAGCACACGGCGCTCGCGCACATGGCGCCGCGCACATAGTGCCTCAGGTCAGCGCCTGATGCATGTTCACAGACACGACTTCCACAGCACCGCCATGTACAATATACGCGCGGCTCCGTGACGGCACCCGCCACCCGTGCAGCACACCGCTGCCGCAACCAGGCCGAACCTGACCCGCATCTACCCAACGAGCAAGCTACCACGCCAAGTAACCCACGCCTCACACTCGCGCACATCCGCGAGTAATCGCATCACGACAAAAGAAAACGTAAAAGTATTAAAAGATTCAGTCGGAACATTCAAAAAAATGCAGCCACAAAACTCTCGGACACCATTCGCCATTCCAGGGAACCATATACTGAGCTGTGGCATGGGTAATCTTGCTTCTAGCTTCAGATAATAACTTCAACTTGTACCGATAACTTGGTAACACTTTGGAAACTTGGTATGGACCCTTTTGTATCCCCTGTCGATTCTAAAGGTTGCTCAGGAAAAAGCATTCGATTTTCCAAACAAACACCTGATTCAATGCTTGACTTGCCGTTACATAAATTTAAAATACAGAAATTATTATATAAAACGTTACTCCATCCCAGGATAGAGTTTCCCAAGCGCTCGGCGGCACACTGTCATCCCGTCGTAAGATCGGCCAAGAAACAGCAGTTAGTAGCGGCGTAGCTTCAACCTTACCGAAGCTTGGCCACGCACCTGACCATGTCCAATTAGCCGTCTACATTTGGAGTAAACTGTAACGCTTATCAACACACTAGATACAAACAGGCTATTTATTTTTTCAATTCATAACACGTTAAAGTTATCCTATATTTGATACATCGCTTAAAAAATTCGAACTTTAAAATGTATGGGCTACATTATTTCGTGGGCTACGTATTTTCTTTCATATCACTCCACGTATATACGTAATGACGTATATCGTACTTCGCATGAACCATCCTACCTCTAATTATAACAAAACTCGAACAAGTTAAGTTTTCACTGGATGCAATTCTAACTCACTTATGTACTTAACACCTCTTTCCAACATTTCTTTCAACATTTGTTAATATATTGGGTACGCTAAGGA
Organism: Parnassius glacialis; assembly: GCA_033319125.1. NCBI lineage: Eukaryota > Metazoa > Arthropoda > Insecta > Lepidoptera > Papilionidae > Parnassius > Parnassius glacialis. The sequence continues at coordinate 56,779,787 of JAVANC010000005.1, forward strand.
GTAACAATAGTATGTTCGGGTACCTCTATATAAATCAAACAAAAAGATTTAACTTTTTGCTCATAACATTCTATTTTAATTGACTTGGCAATCGCACTAAACAATCTAATTTAATGTAATAAGTATTACTTGAGAGATACATTGCGTTTCCATGCGATGGCAAAGCCAATCTATTTACTTAAAATATAAAAGATTTTAGTATTGATTTGGTCACTATATGATGTTGTTAGGTTAGCTAATTACGTAATAACTTAAGACAGAAGGACCCTTAAGTAGGGACTGAGTAAATTAACCGACTTGGTATTACATGGATCTCACAACTTTTACGGTAGAAGAACTGAATGGCAAGACTTGGTTTTTTTTTACAAGTATGTTTTTAATGGCATAGTTTTTCACGAACGTAATAAAAATTAAACAAAAGGATTTAATTTTTGGCTTAAAAAATTTCACATGTATACTCTCACTCTACACTTTAATGATTCATCAATGTCGTAAATATGACAACAAACTTGATTTTAGAAATTGAACCTAAAACAAGACGTGAGGCGCGTCATATTCTTTCACCAACGTAATAATCCTCACAATATTCAAAGTTTATACGTGGACAGTAACAGGGACTTTATCCCACTTCTGATGTTAGAAATTATTTTCAAAATGATTTAAATATAATAATGTTACTCGTATTAGAATTTACTCTGAAGAAAATATGGACCGATCTTACAACGGCTGCACAGATACTTACAAAAACTACCACCTTACCGACCGATACCACGTTACCGAGCGATACCACTTTACCGAATGACGCCACCTTCAATATTTTTTATTTTTCTTTTATTATTTTACTCTCATTCTTAACAATATATATTAAAATATATATTCATATATTATCATAATATTTAGGAAAACTTAGGGACTCTGAATACTATCGTCTACGGTACATCTCACATGAGGTATAGAATACAAACTTAAAAAAAAAAAATACTCGCTAAATAAAACTTTATGCGCAAGTTAATCATCTGAACTTGTTCGGGGCCGGCAAAATTCCGCTCGCGACTAATACTGCTCGGGGCAAGCTGAGAAATAAGACCAAGGCGACCCTTTTCACGCTATCCGTGAATTTGCAATATCAGGGGACTTCATTCCACCTTAACGCTGTCCATTACCATCTAGAGACGGCGAAGCCAGCCTTGCTCTTTTTAACCGAGACTCAGGTGTCCTCTCCGGCTGATATTTCATATCTCTCTTACCCGGGGTACAAATTTGAACACTCCTTTGTGCCCCGGGCTGGAGTTTGCGTGTATGTCAAAGGGGATATCTGTTTTCGACGCCTCGGCAGTCTTGAAGGTACGGACCTGTCCATCCTATGGCTGCGCGTAGACAGCGACGACCATCCCCGCGTCTACGGGTGCCTCTATAGGTCCCATAGCGGTAATGCCGACACGACCGACTCATCGACCACGTCCAAATGGCTGCAGATTCCGTGCTACAATAGGTCCCATCCGCAGAGATCGTGATACTCGGTGATTTCAACGCCCACCACGCTGAATGGCTTGGTTCTCGTTTAACCAATTATGCGGGTAGATCTGTCTATGACTTTGCTTTGGCATATGGTCTAACACAACTGGTTACTTCGCCTACGCGGATCCCAGATGTGGAAGACCATGTACCTTCCCTGTTGGACCTTCTGCTGACCTCTCATCCGGACGGATATCACGTCTCCGTCGATGCCCCTCTGGGCTCTTCGGACCATTGTCTGATCCGGCGTACGGTGCCACTCACGCTCCAATCGCAGTTGCGATCTACAGCTTGCCGCCGTGCTTGGCACTATAGGTCAGCTTATTGGGACGGGATGCGGTCTTTTTTTGCATCCTACCCTTGGGGGCGGGTTCGCTTCTCGCCGGAAGATCCCAGCGTTGTTGCCGATTCTGTTGCTGATGTGGTAGGTACTTCAGGGTATGTAACTTTTTATTCCATCCTCTGTGGTACCCATCGGAGGCAGATCCCAGCCATGGTTTGGTAACTCCTGTAAAATAGCATCACGCTATAAGCAGAAGTGCTACCGGGCCTGGGCTGACGTATCAACGTCTCGGCATGTAAACACCACCGCACTTAAAAAGAAGTATAATTCCGCCTCCAGGTTCTTCAAAAGCGTCACTTACAAGGCAAAGTCTGAGCACATCGGCAGAATTGGCGAGAAGCTAGTTCGCATTCCTTCGGAAACCCGTGCATTCTGGTCTCTCGCCAAGGCTGTCCAAGGGAACTTCTGTCAGCCATCTCTTCCATCTCTGCACAGAGAAGACGACTCACTGGCCCATGCCGCAAAGGAGAAAGCCGATCTGCTGTGCTCTCTTTTTGCGTCCAACTCGACTCTAGGTGACGGGGGGAACACACCGCCGACCATCCCGCGATGTGAGTGCTCCATTCCGGATGTGCGATTTACACAGCGCTCGGTCCGCAAAGCACTCTTCTCCCTGGACGTCAGCAAGTCGAGTGGGCCCGATGGAGTCCCTCCCATTGTGCTGAAGACGTGTGCTCCTGAGTTGGCACCAGTTTTAACGCGTCTTTTACGGTACTCCTACTCACAAGGCGTAGTCCCTAATTCATGGAAGAGAGCTTTGGTCCACCCGATCCCTAAAAAAGGCGACCGCTCAGACCCGTCCAACTACAGGCCTATCGCCATCACCTCCTTGTTCTCCAAAATAATGGAAGCCATTATAAACTGCCGGCTCATGAGGTACCTTGAGGATCACCAGCTGATTAGTGACCGCCAGTACGGTTTTTTGTCGGGGTCGATCAGCTGGTGATCTTCTAATCTATACTCTGGTGGGAGGTCCCCTTAAAGCTGGGCAGGATACATCATTTTCTTTCTTTATGCGGAATTAAGCAAATTAATTTATAACAACCCTATTAGATCCAGTTGATCCGAGATATCGGCTTCTAATATATGTTACTGCGGTGGCAGATAAGCCAATGCAATTATGATGGGCGGATGACCAGTAAGTGCTATCCTACAAACCGATGCTTCTAAGTTAGCAAGCGGGAGAGTATCTATCGGTATATAGTGCAAGGACATTTTGTAGTAGATCAAGGTGCCGCCTTTAGTTCCGGTCAGCCTATAATTTCTTACTAAGAAGTCAGATTCAGGATGACGAGGCAAATATCAAGGTATTTTTTCTTGTCAGTGGAGTGGTACATTCTGTGCATTTCTCTAGTAGGGAAGTTCCGCGATTGAAGATTGCTAATAACGTTTTCGGTTTCTAGCTTCTTGAGGAGCCCGCGAACGACAACGCGGAGGTTTCGTTCCTCCGCGAGGGCGAGTTCCTAGGTGTGAAAGCTCAGTTTACTAAGCTTTGAGATGTGTAGTTAAAGTGCGCAAATGATCCGTCGTTGAGAAGAGGATGCGAATACCCTGGCTACAGTTGTGGAACTTGGGGCAGAAGATTTTTTTGGAGTTTATCCATTTGGATTGGTTGCTCGATGGGGATTTGTCCTGAAGTATAATTGGGGGCAGTGGCTTTTTATTGCGCTCAGAGGCATACCCTAAAGTGTAGGGTTTGCGGTTTTAATCGTGACCTTGGCAGATTTGGGGTACTGTGGAGGCGCAGTCTTATTAGTTGAAGTGGCCTATGGGGACGAAGACGGGGACAAAGGGACCGAGTGAAGCTCGTCACCATTTTTCGCGGTAGGGCGCTTACATTTTTTCCCGAGACTAGGGCGAAGCCATCGTTTTCGGGATTGGCGGGTTTCGCTACATCTAACTTTATCTCGGAGCCCAATTAAGCGTCCGAGACTGCCGGGGACGAGGGATGTACAACGCAGAAGGAGCGGAGGACACGACGTCATAAACATTGTCAACGAACACGATCGGATTTCAGCAGCGGACTTGTCACGCTGTGCTAGAAAGGTCGCCTAAACGTCGGGGCAGACGCGATTTAAAAATTCGGTCATGAGATCACCCACCAAGTTATAGTAATAGCTGCCATCATGTTCAAAGCTTAACAAGTTCCCCCACCTAACAAAAGCTGGTGTGTGCTTAAGATGAACACCTATACACCTAGCGCGTTGGTACGCCAGGGTGTATACCTAGCAGTCGCTTAAAGCGACAAGCGAACAGAAATTTATACCAATCGAATAGCTGCCTCTAGGGGCAGCGGTGTTTAATAAACTACTTACAGTTTACTGGAAATTGGTCTAGCGTTGGGCATTACACTAATCGCCACACAAAGGGGCACAAGGGGCTGGCGGGCCGGTGCAACCTGACGGTGACAATGACGCACAAAGACCACAGAGCACTGAGAATTGTCCGGTTATTGTTCTTCGCATAAAAGCACTTTTTTACTCGGGAGCGCATGGGCTCGAAGGAATAACTCCGCGCAGCTTCAGCGCAGACAACCGAACCAATGGAAAATTAATCATTTTTGTAATTTTTGATGTTAGTGTTATATAATACTAGCTGGTTCCTGTCGCGTTGCTGCGGCAGAAGAAATAATTGTGCAAATATATTTTAAATTTGGAAGAGTTATATTGTTTAATTAAGAATGATAATACATTCATTGAAGTTGAATGATATATAACTATGAAACAAATTTGTTGGTACCATACGCTTGCCACCTACTGTAAGTTAATTGTACTATGTCTATAATCTTCGTGGAAGTGGAAGCAATAACTTGATAAAGTTTTAGCACAACCTAATAAACCGTATGGCAGCCCATAAAATACGAACAAACAAAAAAAATATTTTTATATATTAGATTAGATATTGATTCATTCATATTTTTATTTGCGATTAATTAGGTACAAATATTTTGTTCTTGATGTGTTAGACAACCTATTTAGCTGTTTTCAACAGTCTGCCAATATATTTACAATAGTTTTTATGTGTAAAAAGTAAATTTTATTCTTTTAATAAATCTATTCTATACATATAATAAAGTAAATTGCAGGTGTCCGTGGATTGTATATTTTTGTGACGAACATGATCGAGAGGCACAAACAATAAGTAAATAAAACCTTTCCATCATATTTGAATTGTTCTTCTGTCTGTAAGTTTATGAACGCTGATGCGTTCATAAACTTACAGACAGAAGAAATGTGCTTGTGCGTCCAATGTGCTTACATATATATTATTCAAAAAGAATCTTTAGGAAATCATGAAACGTATTTTCGAGTAACATTTAGTCTATTTTATTAAAATCGGTTAATTGTAACAAAAGTTATGTTTACTATTTTTAATATTCTCTATCGAAAGTAAACTGTTTTACTGTCCACTGTTAAATGATACTGGTTTTTACGGATTTGATCGTGTTTAATAAATTTGATATCCTTTCGTTTTGAATACTTTACAGCATCTATAATATGGTCACGGGGGGAATTGTGCAGAGTTAAGCTGTGCAGCATTATGCCGAGTTGGACTTGTACACATTTTATATATTTTTTTGCCTCATGCGAGAATCTCCTATTGAACATCTGTCATATTCCACGGGATGATATGAGCTAGTAAGTACTCTTAAACTGCCACCACATGGCATATCAATTTCGTACACCCGCTTGTAATATTTAGCAAATAAGCGATATACAACAATCCTTTTCCAGGCCTTCAAAGAAACGCTTTTAAAGAATTCTTTAAATAAATTGAATGGGACCCCCTACTATTAGTTTTATATTAGAACAATTTTTTATAGGATCGGGTGACAAACGAGCACACAGTCCACCTGATAGTAAGTGGTTGCTGCGGCCCATAGACATCTACATCTATCCTCTATTACAAATCCAAATGCAGATGCGTTGTCACCGGTGAAGACTAAGATGGAAAGCCTCATTTCCAGTAAAAAGGGCCTCCGGCCACCTGCACTCACCAAGCGAAACGCAGAGGTAAACCTCTACTTCACGCTGGTATTCTGTGAGGTCTGGTAACAGCCCGGTTCGAGCTGGTCCATCCGTGCGACAGAAAAAGCTGCCGCGTGGCTCTACCATTGTTTTTATAATCGTAGTTACATTTAATTATGAAAAGTAACAGTAACCAACACGTATTATTAGTCGTTTTTAATGCTAAGTATTTATAGTAAGCAATTTATCATTTCAATTTACGTCAAAATAACTGCGTAGAGACGGTGTAAGAATATAAACTATCCCACATGATATCAGTGACGTAAGTAGCGGCAAAAGAAAACAAACCATGAGATGCGTCTTTTTGATAACAGCTAGAAAATAAAAATTGTGATTGCAATACAATAACTATGTATGGAGCTTCCTATGTCCAGCAGTGGACTGCGGGCTGAAATGGAAGGAGCAATAAATTTTGCATTAAATCTGTTATAACTTTAGTTACGTATAAATATTTATAGTTAGATAACATCTTTTAGTTTCGCACTTAAACAAATATTTTCTTAAAACCGACGTTTTGAGAGACTTCAATATTTTTTTTCCTGCAGTGTAACTGCATATACTATGTAACAAAGTGGGAGTACATTTTCAATTAGATAGATGGATTAGTTTTAACGATTAGATTTAAGAACAAAAGTTATATTAACTAAGAAATAAATTTTAATTCCATAATATATACCGCCACTTTTGTAGTGGCGGTATATATCTGATATCCCTCTACGTAGTTATTTATAAGCCAAAGCTTATTAAATAATTACGTAGAGGGCTATCAAAAGTGCTCTAAGTAACCTAATCGGTGAAAAAAATACACACAGTAGAAAAAAACCAAGCAGATTTTGAAGAGTTAATAATTTATGGGGAGAATTGGTTCTGTAGAGGCTGGCATCGGCAAGCGCGGTAACGGACCATTTTCCATTAGGTGAAACAAAAAATCCATGGATGTAAACAGATCAGAACCATAAAAGTTTACATTGTACAGTCACGCTGCAGCTTTATTATGGTTTAAGTACGAATGAGTTGACAAAGTATCACGTTATCACAGAATACAAGCATAAACTTGCAGCTTAATGCTGCTGTATTTCGTATGACGAGTGAGAGATCTGGAGACCCTTTTTACTGGAAACGAGGCATCCATCTGAGTCTTAAGGGATGATAACGCATCTGCATTCCGATTCTTAATGAATGATATATGTATATATATTTACGGGTCACATAATCCACCTACCATCATGTGCACTGTATGTTCATTTGTTACTCTTATTCAACAAAAATCTATTCGTTTTATTTTATAAGACGCGGTCTTAAGATTAATTCAGTCTATTATAACAGCGAGTGCAATACTAGCTCAATGTATTATATCAGGATCAATTAGTTTTAAGCAGCAGAAGGAAAGTTATTTCTATCACATTCGGCTTAATGAATGAAATGCGATCTAGAGCTCCCTGCGAAATAACCCAGTTAAAAAGATAAGAGTCTGTTCCTACAGTGTTTTTGTAATTGGCGTTACGTCGCAGTGAATTTTGCTTGCAGGATAAAGAAAAGCAAGTACTGTTTTTAAGAATAAGTGTGACAAACGAGCATCGATCGTGTTTACGACTACTCGACCAATGAGGTAGTCAAACTCGCATTGGTTATACATTCACAGCGCTGGGCAAGCGAGCAGGCCAGAATCAAAATGAGTAGACCCCGTAATGCAATGTTAATCTAAAACCACTGTAATGTTACTACTACTCTAATAAAACTTATAATGTTAGTCTCCATCACTAGTTGTATTTGGGTTCAACAGCATTCCCATGAGATTTCCAACATGGAAGAGCCATGCTGCAGCTATATTATGGTTGTAACACGAATTGTCTGACCGCGTTGGTGTAGGACCACGCTCTCACAGAATACAAACGTAGTATAGCCGTAGCAACTCTACGTATTTCGTATGTCCTTAATGTTGAGTGTATAAAATCGGAGATCTTTTTTACTGGAAACGAGGCATTCCATCTTAGTCCTCAGGGGTGACAATGCATCCGCATTTCAATACTTAATCGAAGATAAATGTAGATGTCTGTGGGCTACAGCATTCACTTACCATCATATAGACTGTGTGCTCGTTTGTCACCTTATCCTATAAAAATGGACTGCAAAAATCCACTACTGGACATAGGTCTCCTCCGTTGCGCGGATTTAGCTTAATCACCACGATGTACAGGTGAGTTTGAAGTTACTTTCCGTCATCAGCCTTAATTCCGGAGCTTTCCTCGGCCGCCGCAAAGCTAAACCTACTCAAAGAAGTACCGGCAAGAAACTTCCAAGGAACTAAATTTTTGAGAATTCCAAGGGACGAAATGGGGCGATGGATTATTTTGCCCCACTACGACACGGTTGGCTTGTGGTGAAAATTGGTAATTTGATTATAAAAAAGCGTCCATGCATAAAAGAAAAGTGTGAACCAGTGCGTGTTGCTTGTGATAACATATGGATCTGAGACGTGGTCACTGCTAGCTGTATGAGGAAGCTCAAGTTTACTCATCACGCTATGGAGAGGGTTATGCTTGGAGTTTCTTCCAAATGAGGATGGTTCATAGTAGAACTACCGTAACCAACAAAACCTAACGTATCAGTAAGCTGAAGTGACGTTGGGCTATAGCTAAAAGAACCAACAACCGTTGGGGATGGAACGACTGAATCGTGCTTTATGACATTCCTTGGGGAGGCATGTGTGTAGCAGTCGACTTGTTTTGGAATGTTGTTATGATAATACATTCTACAGAAACTTATAAGGGTGAATACCAAATAAAAGTATTGCTTAATCAGTACTAAAGGGTTTTTTTTTAAATTTATTCAATTTATGTTAATTTTTGCCGTGCTGTGTGTCCATACATAAAAGTTTAGTTCAATTATTATATCCAAAATAGACTTTTAAAAAGCACTTTTTTAAAGTCGAAAGTTTCATTTACGTTCTATAGGAAACACAACGTAGTATTTCGTCCCTTGACAAAGTTTATCGCCTGTTAGAACTGCAGATACGGTCTCGCATTTCAAAGTGGAGCCGTTTTAAAGGCTTATTTTGTTTTATTCAGTCCTTGCGGAAAGAGTTTTACACAAAATGTACATTTTGCTACAATTACTCCGCAGACAGTTCCACTTTTAGTTTCATCATCATCATAACAGCCCTTCACAAGTCCACTGCTGAACATAGGCATCCCCCAAAGAATGCCACAAAGCACGGTCCTGAGCCACCTGCATCCATCGACTTCCTGCATGTCTTACCAGGTCGTCACTCCATCTCGTGGGGGGACGCCCTACACTTTGCCTACCGGTACGAGGCTGCCACTCGAGAACCTTTCTTCCCCATCGGTTGTCGGTTCTTCGAGCTATATGGCCGGCCCACTGCCACTTCAGCTTACTAATCCGTTGGGCTACGTCGGTTACTCTGGTTCTACTGCGGATATCCTCATTCCTAAGTTTATCACGCAGAGAAACTCCGAGCATAGCCCTCTCCATAGCTCGCTGAGCGACCTTGAGCTTCCTCATACGGCCAGCAGTAAAGGACCACGTCTCAGTTCCGTAAGTCATCACTGGCAACTTGCACTGGTTGTACAATTTCGTTTTAAGGTTTTGAGGTATGTCTGACGAGAAGATGTGTCGTAGCTTCCCGAACGCTGCCCAGCCGAGTTTAATCCGTCGATTGACCTCTCGGTCGAAGTTGGACTTACCTAGTCGGACTATTTGTCCCAGGTAAACATACTCGTCAACACTTCGAGCTTAGTGTTCCCAACAACTACCGGCATAGGTGTGACATGGACATTAAACATAATCTTTGTTTTGTCCATGTTCATCTTAGCTCACCTCGATAAACTTGAGCGAATTCAGAATTTTTGCATAAGGTTTATATTCGGATTGCGCAAATATGACCATGTATCTCATTTTCGTACTAAGCTCAAGTGGTTGCCAATACGACTTCATCGGAATGCTCACATACTTCATCTTCTTTATAGTGTTCTCTTTAATCCTTCTTACCCTTCTTACCTCAAAAATCGTTTTGAGTTTCTTCATGATTCCCATTCGCGTAACTTGAGTTCAGCAGAGAGTTTGAAGTTGAATTTGCCACTATACACTAGAAAATTTATGAACAAGTCTTTTACTGTACAGGCCGTTCATTTATGGAATGAACTCCCATTGTCAGTAAAACGCGCACCATCCCTACCGGTATTTAAAAAACTAGTTAAGAATCACTACCTCGCAATTTAAATTCTAACTTCACATCCACACTAGCCATTAAATAATATATTATATGTATCATATCAATTTCATTTAATTCATTAAATAATTCAATATATATATATATATATATATATATATATATATATATATATATATATATATATATATATGTATATATGTGTGTGTGTATGTATGTATATATTGTATGTATATCTGTTTATTCTTTTTTATCTCTTTTTTCTCTAACAGACCAATTTGCCCTGCCCTTGTCATATTCGTGCAATCCTGTCCATTCATTGGTTGTCTGGAAGAAATTGCTATCAGCAATAAGACCGCCCATTGCATACTTCTTTTATATAATATATAATTTCTGTAATTTATGTACGGTGTGCAATAAAGAATATTAAATAAAATAAATCTTAAGACCTATCCGTTGGGAGACACTATTGAGGTCATTCAGCATAGTGCTTAGGTCATCCAGCGATTCTGCCATAAGTAATATATCGTCGGCAAATCGAAGGTGAGTGATGTACTCGCCATTGATGTTAATACCGTATCCTTTCCAGTCCAGAAGCTTGAAAACGTCTTCCAATGCAGCGTTGAAGAGTTTCGGGGATATAACATCACCCTGTCTTACACCTCTCTGCAATTGGATAGGTTTCGTACTCTGGTTCTGTACTCGGATAGCCATCGTAGCTCTACTGTACAAACACTTCAGCACTTCGATATACCGACAGTCAACTTGGCACCGCTGAAGGGACTGCAGCACCGCCCAAATTTCGACGGAATCAAAGGCTTTCTCATAGTCCACATACGCCAGACATAGTGGCAAATTGTACTCTTCGGACTTCTGTACAATTTGCCGAAGGGACATACATATGTAGTCTATGGTGCTAAAGCCCTTTTGGGAACCAGCTTGTTCGGGAGGCTGGAAGTCGTCAAGTCTGCGCGCGAGACGATTCGTAATGACTCTCCAAAACAGCACGTAGACGCGGCTCAGAAGAGAAATCGGTGTGTAGTTCTTCAAGAAAGCGTTGTCAACTTTCTTGAAGAACAAGACCACCGCACTTCTGCTCCACGGCTCCGGTGTAATGCCGCCATGGAGGACGAAATTAAAGAGCTTCTGAAGGACTTCAAGTACCGGTCTTCCACCCGCTTTCAGAAGCTCCGCTGTAATTCCATACTCGCCTGGGGCCTTGCCGTTTTTAAGATGCTGGAGAGCCATTCTAATCTCGCTCAGACTGACGTCTGGGATATCTTCGGAACAGTGTCGGACAAGACTCGCTCTTGGATCGTTACTCACACTTGCGTGTGGCTCCAACGATGACGTGTACAGCTGCCCATAGAACCTCTCAATCTCACTCAAAATCTCAGGTGCCCCGGAAACGATGCTGCCACATTCGGTCTTCAGCTTTGACAGTTGGCTCTTTCTGGTAGAAATATCTCTAGCAAAGACTTTGGAGCCTTGGTTCCGCTCGATCGCTTCTTCAATACGAGCTGTATTGAAGTTGCGTAAGTCCCGCCGCATGCATTTGGAGATCTGTCTGTTCAGTTGCCTGTATGCTGTCAAATCTGTTGAAGAATGTAGCTTCATCTCCCGTCTAACAGCCATGAGATTAAGAGTGTGATCGGAGAGTTTTTGTGTTCTTCTGCGGCGTGTCTTGCTGAACTTAGCTCCGACAGCATGAACAGTTTCCACGAGCTTGTCATTCATATCGTCCACTTCATTACAGTCTTCTAGGCACTGAAAACGGTTTTGTAACTTGAGCTGAAAGGTTTCAGGACTTTGGATCATAGCACGAGGGGGACCGAGCGTTGACTTCATCAGACGAGACCTCTCCAACTTAACATTTAGGTTCAGTGTGCCTCTCACCATTCGGTGATCGCTGCTGGTTTTCACCCTGGCGATCACTAAGACATCACTGAACAGTTGCCATCTGGTCTTCATAATGAAGTCAATCTCAGTTTTTGTCGAACCGTCGGGGCTGGACCAGGTCCACTTCCTGTGGGGCCGCTTCTTGAAGAAAGAGTTCATCATAAAGAGTCCCTCTTTCTCCATGAAGTCGGCCAGCTGCTGGCCCCTTGGGTTCCGTTGCCCTATTCCAAATTTCCCTACTTTCAGCTCACCGTTCTCTCTTCTGCCTAGTTTCATTGAAGTCTCCCATTAACACCGTATATTGGGTTTTGGAGGAATGCATGGCTCTAGAGATATCCTCATACATTTCCTCCACCTCTTCATCGGGGTGTGCCGAGGTTGGTGCGTAAACCTGTATGACCTTCAGCGAATACCGTTTGGTGATTCTGAGTATAAGGTACGCAACCCTCGTCGACACACTCCCGATCTTTACAACGTTGTTAACGAGAGACTTGTGGACGATAAATCCGACACCTCCTTGGGACAGATGGTCGCCCTCCCGGTGATAGAGCAAGTTGCCGGATTCGAGGATTACCGTGTCCTCCCCCTCTCTTCGGACTTCGGATAATCCCATAATATGCCAGCGCAACTTGTCTATCTCTTCTTCCAGCTCCACGATCTTCTCGTCAGTCCTCAGGGTGCGTGCGTTGTACGTTGCCAGGTCGAGTCGTCTAAGGTGGCAACCGAACCTCCACCGGAGATTCTTAGCACCCCCTGCCCCGCCGTTACCATGGTCGCCACCGTAGCCAAGAATAGCGGGGCCGCCGGGGACTGGGGGCCGTCTCTTCGTAACTCTCATCATGGGGGGTATATTGCCATAGTTGCCACGCTTGGCGAGCGGGTTGGCAACCGCTTTTTTTATTGTATTTTTGCCGTTAACCAGGAAAATGCTGCTGCCCATCTCCTGCCTGTTTCCCTTTGTCGCCTTTTACGACACCCACGGGAGGATATGGGGTAGTGGATATTCTTGACCGCCACTACACGGCATTAAGTTTACGATGCCTGTTATAAAATATTTAGCGAGTTTTATTACGTGTCAGATTCATAAAGTCAGGTTATTTTAAAGTCGGAGAGATGTAAGCTCGTCCTTTTATCCCCAAAATATAGAAAGGCATACTTTTGTTATCGATACATTTAATTTAGTCATAGTTTGGTACTCCTTGTGCTGGCAACCCATTTTATGTAATTTATTAAAGTGAAACTTCTTTATCGACGTCTTGGAGAAATTTAGTAGGTACGGTATTAAGAAATAAAAACGTCACATTTCACTGCCGGGGCTAAATAAGTAACTATACTATTATTTAACTTACTTATGTAAAATAAAATAAAAGAAGAATGATATGTCGTATAGAAGTTTCACTTTGTACGTGTGTACAAAGTTACACCCAATTTTTTTAGGCAACGTTACTCTTTATGAGTCAGCTTGCTCATCTCTAAGGCTGAGATCTATAGATCGTACTTTGACTTTTCTCTGCCTTTACTAACGAAAAAGCTAGCTGAGTAAAGTTAGCTGAGTGTACGCTTAGCATAGTTTTTGGTTCTGAATTTATAGTTGTATCGGGAAAAAATGTTAATGGATTCTTAATTCCACGCTTAATATTCTTGACTTTATTGTAAAATATTAAAAGAAATAAAATTAAATCGAAAACAGTCCAAATTGTATTTTATAAATACGTTATTATTACATGAAATAGAAAACGGGCGTATGAGAACTGGAACGGATGAGAAGAGTGCAAAATCCAAAACATAAATAAAAAAGGAGGTTTTGTGAAATTTGAAATAAGTTTGAAATTACGTTGATAGAAAATGGATTAATGGTGCTTAGTATTTGAAGACGGCCTAAAACATTCTATTTATTGTTTATAAATAAATAGAGTAACATAAAGCAACAATTTAATATTTTGATAGTGTAGTTTTGGATAATATCCTGAGTTTTACGTAATTCGTCGATTTCGTTGACTTACAGCACGAATTTGAAGTTATCCCTATTAATACTGACATTGTCTTAGCTTGAAAGTAAAGTCTGAGCAAAGTCAACTACAGTCTATAGATATCAGCCTTATATGTTACAGTCAAAAATAACCAACGTAATAAAATTATCTAACATAGCTGCCGTTATCGCTCCATTCATCACTACTTTTTTATTTATTCCTAAAAAAAGTGTACAGTATTTACATTTTCTTAATAGGAGAAGGGTGATAAACGAGCACACAGTTGACTTGATGGAAAGTGGTTGCCGTGGCCCATAGACATCTACATCTATCCTCGATTACGAAACCAAATGCAGATGCGTTGTCACCCGTGAGGACTAAGATGGAATGCCTCGTTTCCAGTAAAAAAGGGTCTCCGGTTCTCTACACTCACCATACGAAACACAGCAGCGTTAAGCTGCTATTTTACGCTGGTATTCTGTGAGAGCGTGGTCCTTCCCCGGTCGAGCCGACCCATTCGTGTTACAACTATAATATAGTTGCAGCATGGCTCTACCACGTATAATACATTTTAAATCTTGCCAAACTGTAAGCCAGTTTGTCGGCAAGGCAACAGTTTATTGTTTGACACTCCTTAAAAACAATATCTCTTACTTATAAATATTTAAATTAACACATAAATTATTAAATAAGCATTCACTAATATGAACATAAAGACAGATAATGTTTCCTCAAGATGGTTTTGAGCTGCGACTTAGTTACGCTTTCGTCATAAATATCCACCACCTCATTACACAAGTTCGGAGTTATCCATTGCCTTGTACGTCGTCTAAAGTAATTTTCGACACTAGGTATGAGATATTTTCTCCATTCTGTAACTTGGCGCTTCGGCGTTATATATGTCTTAGGTTTCTTAATACTGAACAAAAGTCTATACCATAGATTGCGCATAGGGTGTATTTTGTCATAGTTGCTACGCTTGGCAAACGGGTTGGCAAACGCAGTTTTTTATTATTTTGAAATTGTTATCAGAAAGGTACAGTTGGTAATATGCTGAACAGACAAAGCGTTTATGTCCACCATTGCTCATCTGAATTTCAAGGATCATTTCAGAAAATTATTCAACTGTGACAAGTAACGAATGACTAGGCCAAAGCAGCAATGAGAAAGCCATGATGCTCGATGAACCTAAACTGATGGAAAATAAAGTTTCTCGATCGACATCCTCGTGCTGGCAAGCGCAGTGTTAGGTGACACGAGATGGAGTGACAACTAAACAAACCACGCAGGTTGTAGATGGATGCAGGTGGCTCAGAGCCGTAATTTATAGCGGTCTATGAAAGAGGCCAATGTTTCTTTTTTATAGAATAGGATGACAAACGAGCACACAGCCCACCTGATGGTAAAAGTTTGCTGTGACCAATAAACATCCACATCTATCCTCAATAAAGAATCAAAATGCAGATGCGTTGTCACCCGTGAGGACTAATGTTTAATTTTACTGGAAAGAAGGAATGCCTCTTTTCCAGTAAAAATGGTATCCGGTTCTCTAACTCACCACACAGCAGTGTTAAGCTGCTATTTTACGCTGGTATTCTGTGAGAGCGTGATCGTTCCCCAGTCGAGCCGACCCATTCGCGCTACAACTATACTACTAATATAGCTGCAGCATGGCTCAACCGCGTAAGTAGTAGTTTTAGTTTATGTATTTATGTATTTGTATGTATTTATGTATAGTATGTATTTGTGATAGGGTTTAAAGTAGTTGTGGTGGTGATAGACTACGAGTATGTACTCGTTTATCAAACTTACTTGTATATAAAATCAATCAGTATTATCATATAAATTACCAATGGCTATTTGAGATGCTTTCTGTCGCTATATTACGCTGGTTGGATATCTTACGGCAATGCATATTAATGTTCGCTTGTAATTGTTATTACAATCGGAGACTGCAGGCCTGTTCGCACGCGGGTCTGAGATTATCGTGTTAATTAATGCACAACAGTAAAGTTAACACATGTGACGATTTATTTCATCTAATGTTTATTTGTGTATTTATTCATAGGCAGCACACACGTTGTTTAATTTTTATTGTAACTGCTGACAGCTGACAAGTGACAACTTTAATGTATTAGCAAGTATTAACTCAAAGTGGAGGAACTTATAGTCAGGGCGTAAATGTATCCACTATCCCATTTATTCTCGTGGGTATCGTAAAGGGCGATAGAAGAAAACTAAAACAGCATATTACCAACTGGATCTTTCAGGTAACAATTTCAAAATAATAAAAAATTGCGGTTGCCAACACGTTTGCCAAGCGTAGCAACTATGGCAAAATCGCCCTATTGGCAATCTGTGGTGTAGACCTATGTTCAGTATTAAGAAACCTAAGACATATATAACGCCGAAGCGCCAAGTTACACAATGGAGAAAATGTCTCAAACCTAGGGTCGAAAATTACTTTATACGACGTACAAGGCAATGGATAACTCCGAGCTTGTGTAATGAGGTGGTGGATATTTATGATAGAATAGAATAGAATAGAATAATTTTTTATTCAATATTAATTATTACATAATACTTATTGAAAGTCATTTTTTATTTACCACTGGTTCGGAAAATACCTCAGTCCTGGGAAGAACCAGCAAGAAACCCAGCGGGACTTTTTTTTTAAACATAATTTCACTTAACAATATTTTTTTTTATACAATTTTTAAATATTTTCATAGAACCAGCATGGTGGCGATCACCCTATTCCCAGGGGTTATTTTCATTCATGTATTCCTTGATGTTATAATAACCCTTCCTGTACAGTTTTTCTTTAATAAAACTTTTAAACTTGTTTATTGACAAACTTTGAATATGTTCTGGGATTTTGTTGTAAAAGCGTATACATTGCCCCATAAATGAATTACTGATTCTGTGGAGTCTAGTAACTGGCATTACAAGCTTATGTTTGTTCCTAGTATTTAAAGTATGCACATCCTTATTCTTATTAAAGCTATTTATGTTTTTATGCACATACATTACATTCTCATAAATATATTGCGATGCAAAAGTTAATATGTTTATTTCTTTAAATTTTTCTCTGAGGGACTCTTTACAATTTAGGTTATAAATCGCCCGTACGGCTCTCTTTTGCAAAACAAATATAGCTTCAATATCAGTCGCATTACCGCATAGCAAAATTCCATAAGACATTACGCTATGAAAGTAACTAAAATACACTAATCTAGCTGTCTCAACATCTGTGAGACTTCTAATCTTTCTTACAGCAAATGCTGCAGAACTAAGTCTGCTTGCTAATTTAGATATATGGGGGCCCCATTGAAGTTTCGCGTCAATAGTAATACCAAAAAAAAAACAGTGGTATCCACAAGACTCAACTCCTCCCCATTTAACAGCACATTGGTATTCGAATGTTTTACATTAGGTATTGTAAATTTAATACACTTTGTCTTATTGCCGTTTAAGAGCATATTGTTGGTGTTAAACCAATGTACCAATTTCGATAGAGCATTATTTACATCGTTATAACTAATTAACTGTCGTTTGAGTTTGAAAATCAAAGAGGTATCGTCAGCAAATAATTCTATATCGTGATTGTCCCCTACAAGATAAGGTAAGTCATTAATATAGATTAAAAACAGGAATGAGCCAAGAATCGAGCCCTGAGGAACGCCCATTGATACTACCGATCCGGAGGAACCTTTACCATTAATCACTACTTTTTGAATTCTGTTACTTAAATATGAAGTAATAAGTCTAAGCGCTAATTTTTTTACACCGTAATGTTGTGGTTTCCTGATTAATGTCTCATGATGAACACAATCGAAAGCCTTGGAAAGATCACAGATTTTCTGTGAACCTAAGGCATCTTGTGAATTCTCCCAGGCATTAAAAATATATTTCATAAGCTCAACACCGGCGTCCGACGTCGAGCTACCCCTTGTAAAACCAAATTGGTTTTTATGAAGTAATTTATTTGTATTAAAAAAAGTTAACAATTGATCCAAAATTATTTTTTCAAAAATTTTACTGCGAGTTGGTAGTACAGAAATAGGTCTAAAATTAGCGGGGTACTATGTACTACCAGATTTAAATAAAGGTATTACTTTACTATACTTCCTTAAATCAGGAAACACACCAGAATCGATACAAGTATTAAAAATAATAGCAAGATGAGGTGCAATTAAATCTATTATGGACGCAATAACTGTAACGGAAATCCCCCACAAATCTGCGGTCTTCTTTACATCAATGGTTTTGAAGTATTTTACAACATCTTGCGATAATACTTTTTGAAATCTAAATTCTTTTAAACAGGTGTTAACATTCTGTTTGAGTAATGACTCGGCGACAGTTGGAGAAGTATTCAATGACTCGGTTGTCAAGATAGGAATATCAGTGAAATATTTCTCAAACACCGCTGCGACTTCTTGATTTGATTTAGTCAATTCATTGTTAATTTTTAATTGATAGTTTGAGTTACGAGGTTTGTCTTTACCGGTTTCATTATTAATTATACTCCACGTCATTTTAATTTTATTCTTAGCCGTCTTAATTTTGTTGCTAATATGTAACGATTTGGCAGTGGAGCAAACTCTTTTAAACATTTTAGAATAATTTTTAACATATTTTTTAAAAGCATCGGAAAGATTATATGATCTTTCATGGTAAAGGTCATATAACCTTCGTCTGCTTTTATGAATTCCTACTGTCGCCCACTCATTAAATGCCTTGCGACTGTTTCTGGAGAATGTTTTAGAAGTAAATGTTTTTTTTAAATTCATTGCTTATAAGGGTAAATAATTGTCCATATAAATAGTCTGCATTGTTCTTATAAGAAAGTGATGGAAGGTTTTTTTATCATATTACTTCTAAATCTCTCCAGGCGTTTTGTATTAATAGGAACAAACACACTTTTCTCAATTACCTGTTTTTTGTGCATATAAGGTAATGAAACCAGTTGTCCACAGTGATCTGAACTAAGTTTTTGAATTATTGATTTGTTGATTGGTACAACACCTGTAAAAATATTATCAATACAAGTTGCACTGATGAAAGCGTAACTAAGTCGCAGCTCAAAACCATCTTTAGGAAACATTATCTGTCGTTATGTCCATAGTAGTGAATGCTTATTTAATTATTTATGTGTTAATTTAAATATTTATAAGTACGAGATATTGTTTTTAAGGAGTGGCAAACGATAAACTGTTGCCTTGCCACAAACTGGCTTACAGTTTGGCAAGATTTAAAATGTATTATACGTGGTAGAGCCATGCTGCAACTATATTATAGTTGTAACACGAATGGGTCGGCTCGACCGGGGAAGGACCACGCTCTCACAGAATACCAGCGTAAAATAGCAGCTTAACGCTGCTGTGTTTCGTATGGTGAGTGTAGAGAACCGGAGACCCTTTTTTACTGGATGGAAACGAGGCATTCCATCTTAGTCCTCACGGGTGACAACGCATCTGCATTTGGATTCGTAATCGAGGATAGATGTAGATGTCTATGGGCCACAGCAACCACTTACAATCAAGTGGACTGTGTGATCGTTTGTTTTCCTTCTCTTATTAAAAAAAATGTAAATTCCGTACACTCTTTTTAGGGATAAATAAAAAAAGTAGTGATGAATGAAGCGATAACGGCAGTTATGTTAGATAATTTTCATTAATTTGCTTATTTTTGACTGTAACATCTAAGGCTGAGATCTATAGACTGTAGTTGACTTTGCTCAGACTTTATTTTGAAGCTAAGACAATGTCAGTATTAATAGGGATAAATTCAAAGTCGTGCTGTAAGTCATCGAAATCGACGAATTACGTAAATCTCAGGATATTATCTAAAACCACAGTATCACAATTTAAACTGTTGCTTTTATGTTACATTATTTATTTATAACTGTATATATATAAATGTATATATATATATAAAAAATACTCGCTAAATAAAACTTTATGCGAAAGTTAATCGTCTGAACTTGTTCGGGGCTGGCTGAAAATGCTGCTGCAAGCTCGCGGCTTATGCTGAGACGGTCCCTCCCACCAATTCATCATAGCACACGATTTTTTAATATGTGTTTTTATACACATATAATGGACGCAATTCTTTTCTTTATTCTAATTTCCTTTTATTTGGTTTGTTTGTTTGTTAATAAGTCACTTGTTTCACTTTTAATTGTAATTTGTCATGTGTGTAGATGCAAGTGTTGGAATAAACGTGTTTATGTATTTATGTCTAATGAGATACTGACGATCGATAAATAAGGGATTATATTCGTATGGCCGTGTAATGTCTATGCTGCAATCTATGGTTCTGTAATGGTAATGGTGTAAGTAAGTTAAATAATAATATACTCATGCAGCCCCGGCGGTGAAACTTTAAAAGAAAATGCGACTTTTTTGTTTTTTATTACCTTACTAAATGTTTTTACTACGTCGATAAAAAAGTTTCACTTCAAAAAAAATATTAATAAGAAATTAAACGTTAAATTTCTATTTAGCTTAAATTTTAAATTTGTTTCAAAGGTTTAAGTTTATTGTTCCGCTCGTCCGAGTTTTAATAAAATCATAACATCTCTAATAACTGACCGTTGAATGATAACAATTTTGCCTAAAATCTACGTGCCTGGAACTTTACGCAGAAGTTGGAGCGAGACAAAGCTGAAATCATATTTATTTTCATATATCGTGTAATTTATGATTAAATGAGCTTTATAACGAACATATACAGAAGTCGACGAGGGAACCTGTGTAAGTTTTATTTTTGTTATTTCTAAAATAAAGTGCTACACTCATATTTTTCCTTTTCTCTCGCCTTTTCTCTCGTACTGGGGATGCTTTTTGTATACATTAATTGCAAGTAATCAATCATCCATTGAATACCAGCGTAAAATAGCAGGTTAACGCTGCTGCCTTTTGTATGGTGAGTATAGAAAACTGGAAACACTTTTTACTGGAAATGAGGCATTTTATCATGTTTTTTACTCGTAGGGGTGACGACGCATCTGAATTTAGATTCTTAATTGAGAATAAATCTGGATGTCTATGGGCTACAGCATCAGCTTATCATCGGGTGAACTGTGGTTGTCACTCTCACGGTCACGGACGCAGGCTCGCACGCACGGAAGCACGCTGATCTTGATATCGGAAGCCATTTGATCTATCTATCATTGTCCAAGGTCGCCTTTTACGTCACCTACCTAATAAAACATTTTGTACAACCGAGTTCAATATAAATGATTAAGGATTACTCAAAAACTATTAGTCAGACCTTGAAAAAATTTATATGGGACCAAATGAGAAGCATCAGTTTTCATATAAAAAAAAATCATCGAATACGGTTCACCTAGAAAAAAGTTATGAGGTTAATACACATAAAAACATACAGTCGAATTGAGTACCTCCTCCTTAATATCCTTATCATTACCTATCCTCCTAATAATTACCTCCTCCTGTTTAAAGTCGGTAGAAAATGAGGTGTAGATGCCCAAAAATATTACAAGATAAACATACAAACTAACCTTGTAGTGGCGATGTAAGAATATCCATGACTCCATATCGTCTCGTGTGTGTCGTTGGAGTTCTTACAACAAAATGTCCCCTGTGAGGCAGTCTATGGAGAAGGTCTATGTTCGGCAATAGACTTTTATAGCTTGTAATGTATAGATGGTTATAAAATACAAGCAACACTGAAGAGGTCCTATAAATAAGCCCTTTCTAATTTTTTGAGTCTTTGGCAGATGCGGGATGGCCATTCAAGTATTAGTTACCCATAGTTTCAGTGTCTTATCTCGTTCCTTTACAGTATATAACTTTATAATGAGGTAAGGAATAGGGTTTCTATTTTCAGTTTTTGCAAAATCTATCTATTTTCGTGATGTTGGCGCTGTTATTGCTCATAGCTAAATAGTTGTTGTTGCTCATTGCTTCATCTGACACAGGAATCACGGTCTTTCAGGTCGCGAGCTATGTAAAAAGTGGAAAGGCGAAAGAGAAATGGTTGGCTTGTAGTGAATATTGGTAATTTGATCACAAAAAAGCGTCCATGCATAAAACAAGATTGTGAACCTGTGCGTGTTGCTTGTGATAACATATGGATCTGAGACGTGGTCACTGCTGGCTGTATGAGGAAGCTCAAGTTTACTCATCACGCTATGGAGAGGGTTATGCTTGGAGTTTCTTCCAAATGAGGATGGTCCACAATAGAACTACCGTAACCAACAAAACCTAACGCATCAGTAAGCTGAAGTGACGTTGGGCTATAGCTAAAAGAACCAACAACCGTTGGGGATGGAACGACTGAATCGTGCTTTATGACATTCATTGGGGAGGCATGTGTGTAGCAGTCGACTTGTTTTGGAATGTTGTTATGATAATACATTCTACAGAAATTTATAAGGGTGAATACGAAATAAAAGTATTGCTTAATCACTACTAAAGGGTTTTTTTAATTAATTTTATTCAATTTATGTTAATTTTTGCCGTGCAGCGTCTCCATACATAAAAGTTTAGTTCAATTATTTTATCCAAAATAGACTTTTACAAAGCTCTTTTTTAAAGTCGAAAGCTTCATTTTCGTTCTATAGGAAACACAAAACATAGTATTTCGTCCCTTGACAAAGTTTATCGCTGCAGTTCTAGCAGATACGGTCTCGCATTTCAAAGTGGACCCGTTTTAAACGCTTATTTTGTTTTATTCATTCCTTGCGGTAAGAGTTTTACACAAAATGTACATTTTGCTACAATTACTCTGCAGACAGTTCCGCTTTAAGTTTACGATGCCTGTAATAAAATATTTAGCAAGTTTTATTACGTGTCAGATTCATAAAGTCAGGTTATTTTAAAGTCGGAGAGATGTAAGCTCGTCCTTTTATTCCCGAAATATAGAAAGGCATACTTTTGTTATCAATACATTTAATCTAGTTATAATCTGGTATTCCTTGTGCTGGCAACCTATTTTATGTAATTTATTGAAGTGAAACCTCTTTATCGACTTGGAGAAATTTAGTACGGTATTAAGAAATAAAAACGTCACATTTCACCGCCGGGGCTGCATAAGTAAGTATACTATTATTTAACTTACTTATGTAAAATAAAATAAAAAAAGAATGATATGTCGTATAGAAGTTTCGTTCGTGTGTACAAAGTTACACGCAATTTTTTTAGGCAACGTCTTTATGAGTCAGCTTGCTCAGTTCTAAGGCTGAGATCTATAGATAGAACTTTGACTTTGCTCTGCCTTTACTAACGAAAAAGCTAGCTGAGTAAAGTTAGCTGAGTGTACGCTTAGCTTAGTCTTTGGTTGGAATTTATAGTTGTATCGGGATAAGATTATGCTAAACTTTATGCTAAGGCCCAGAAACTTAAAATGTTAATGGATTATTAATTCCACGCATTAAATTCTTGATTTTATTGTATAAAATTAAAAAAACAAATTAAAATCGAAAACAGTCCAGATTGTATTTTATAAATAAGTTAAATGAAGTAGAAAACGAGCGTATGAGAACGGGAACGGATGAGAAGAGTGCAAAATCCAAAAAATAAATAAAAAAGAAGGTTTTATGAAGTTCGAAATAAGTTTGAAATTATGTTAATAGAAAATGAATTAAAGCTGTTTAATATTATAAGACGGCCTACAACTACCTATTTATTATTATAAATAAATAGAGTAACAGAAAAGTTACAATTTAAAATTGTGATAGTGTGGTTTTGGATAATATCCTAAGTTTTATGCAAGTTGTCGATTTTGTTGGCTTACAGCACGACTTTGAAGTTATCCCTTTAAATACTCACATTGTCTTAGCTTGAAAGTAAAGTCTGAGCAAAGTCAACTACAGTCTATAGATCTCAGCCTTAGATGTTACAGTCAAACATAACCACCGTAATAAAAATTATCTAACTGCCGTTATCGCTCCATTCATCACTACTTTTTTATTTATTCCTAGAAAGAGTGTACAGTATTTACATTTTTTTAATAGGAGAAGGGTGACAAACGAGCACACAGTCCACTTGATGGTAAGTGTTTGCTGTGGCCCATAGACATCTACATCTATTCTCGATTACGAATCCAAATGCAGATGCATTGTTACCCGTGAGGACTAAGATGGAATGCCTCGTTTCCAGTAAAAAAGGGTCTCCGGTTCACTACACTCACCATACGAAACACAGCAGCGTTAAGCTGCTATTTTACGCTGGTATTCTGTGAGAGCGTGGTCCTTCCCCGGTCGAGCCAAACCATTCGTTTTACAACCATAATATAGTTGCAGCATTGCTCTACCACGTATAATACATTTTAAATTTTGCCAAACTGTAAGCCAGCTTTTCGGCAATTCACTACTATGGACATAACGACAGATCATGTTTCCTCAAGATGGTTTTCAGCTGCGACTTAGTTACGCTTTCATCATAAATATCCACCACCTCATTACACAAGGTCGGATTTATCCATTGCCTTGTACGTCGTCTAAAGTAATTTTTGACCCTAGGTTTGAGATATTTTCTCCATTGTGTAACTTAGCACTTCGGCGTTATATATGTCTTAGGTTTCTTAATACTGAACATAGGTCTACACCACAGATTGCCAATAGGGCGATTTTGCCATAGTTGCTACGCTTGGCAAACGGGTTGGCAAACTCAGTTTTTTATTATTTTGAAATTGTTATCAGAAAGATACAGTTGGTAATATGCTGTTTTAATTTTCTTCTGTCGCCTTTTATGACACCAACGAGAATATATGTGATTGTGGATACATTTACGCCCTGACTATAAGTACCTTCACTTTGAGTTAATACATGCTAATACAGTAAAGTTGTCACTTGTCAGCTGTCAGCAGTTACAATAAAAATGTAAGATCTTGTGTGCTGCCTATGATTAAATACATAAATAAATATTAGATGAAATAAATCGTCACATGTGTGAACTTTACTGTCATGCATTAATTAATACGATGATGTCAGCCCGGCATGCGAACAGCCCTGCAGTCTCCGATTGTAATAACAATTACAAGCGAACATTAATATGCATTGCCGTAAGGTATCCAAGCAGCGTAATATAGCGACAGCAAGCATCTCAAATAGCCATTGCTAATTTATATGATAATACTGATTGATTTAATATACAAGTAAGTGTGACAAACGAGTACATACGCGAAGTTTATCACCACCACAACTATTAAACCTATCGCAAATACATACATACTATACATAAATATATACAAAATACATAAATACATAAACTGCACCTTAATCCTCACGGGTGACAACGCACCTGCATTTTGATCCTTTATTGAGGATAGATGTGGATGTTTATGGGTCACAGCAATCTTTTACCATCAGGTGGGCTGTGCTTGTTTGTCATTCTATTCTTTAAAAAAGAAACATAGGCCTCTTTCATAGACCACCAT
The DNA here is from genome assembly GCA_033319125.1 of Parnassius glacialis. Classification (NCBI taxonomy): domain Eukaryota; kingdom Metazoa; phylum Arthropoda; class Insecta; order Lepidoptera; family Papilionidae; genus Parnassius; species Parnassius glacialis. The sequence continues at coordinate 56,805,143 of JAVANC010000005.1, forward strand.
AAAGTACGGATCTGAGCCACCTGCATCCATCTACAAGCTGCGTGGTTTGTTTAGTTGTCACTCCATCACCTAACACTGCGCTTGCCAGCACGAGGATGTCGCTCGAGAAACTTTATTTTCCATCAGTAGTCGGTTCCTCGAGCAACATGGATTGCTCATTGTTGCTTTGGTCTACTGATTCGTTACTTGTTCACACTTGAATAATTTTCTTAAATGATGCTTAAAATTCAGATGAGCAATAATGGACATAAACGCTTTGTCTGTTCAATGCAGCTGTCATTCACTGCAAGTAGTCTCATCAATTGATACTACGTAATACTGAAGTTTTCAACTTAAGTTTGCTTATATCAGATTGAATTTTTTGCCCATTTCGATTTACGGCATTATCAGGGTATATATTAATGAATATCATCATCATCATCATCATTACAGCCCTTCACAAGTCCACTGCTGAACATAGGCCTCCCCCAAGGAATGCCACAAAGCACGGTCCTGAGCCACCTGCATCCATCGACTTCCTGCATGTCTTACCAGGTCGTCACTCCATCTTGTGGGGGGACGCCCTACACTTCGCCTACCGGTACGAGGCTGCCACTCGAGAACCTTTCTTCCCCATCGGTTGTCGGTTCTTCGAGCTATATGGCCGGCCCACTGCCACTTCAGCTTACTAGTCCGTTGGGCTATGTCGGTTACTCTGGTTCTACTGCGGATATCCTTATTCCTAAGTTTATCACGCAGAGAAACTCCGAGCATAGCCCTCTCCATAGCTCGCTGAGCGACCTTGAGCTTCCTCATACGGCCAGCAGTGAAGGACCACGTCTCAGTTCCGTAAGTCATCACTGGCAACACGCAATGGTTGTACAATTTTGTTTTAAGGTTTTGAGGTATTTCTGACGAGAAGATGTGTCGTAGCTTCCCGAACGCTGCCCAGCCGAGTTGAATCCGTCGATTGACCTCTTGGTCGAAGTTGGACTTACCTAGTCGGACTATTTGTCCCAGGTAAACATACTCGTCAACAACTTCGAGCTTAGTGCTCCCAACAACTACCGGCATAGGTGTGACATGGACATTAAACATAATCTTTGTTTTGTCCATTTTCATCTTAAGACCTATCCGTTGGGAGACACTATTGAGGTCATTGAGCATAGTGCTTAGCTCCTCCAGCGATTCTGCCATGAGGACTATATCGTCGGCAAATCGAAGGTGAGTGATGTATTCGCCATTGATGTTAATTCCGTATCCTTTCCAGTCCAGAAGCTTGAAAACGTCTTCCAATGCAGCGGTGAAGAGTTTCGGGGATATAATGTCACCCTGTCTTACACCTCTCTGCAATTGGATAGGTTTCGTACTCTGGTTCTGTACTCGGATAGCCATCGTAGCCCTACTGTACAAGCACTTCAACACTTCGATATACCGACAGTCAACTTGGCACCGCTGAAGGGACTGCAGCACCGCCCAAATTTCGACGGAATCAAAGGCTTTCTCATAGTCCACATACGCCAGACATAGTGGCAAATTGTACTCTTCGGACTTCTGTACAATTTGCCGTAGGGTATGTATGTGGTCTATGGTGCTAAAGCCCTTTCGGAAACCGGCTTGTTCGGGAGGCTGGAAGTCGTCAAGTCTGCGCGCGAGACGATTCGTAATGACTCTCGAAAACAGCACGTAGACGCGGCTCAGAAGGGAAATCGGTCTGTAGTTCTTCAAGAGAGCGTTGTCGCCTTTCTTGAAGAACAAGACCACCGCACTTCTGCTCCACGCCTCCGGTGTAATGCCACCACGGAGGACGGAATTAAAGAGCTTCTGAAGGACTTCAAGTACCGGTTTTCCACCCGCTTTCAGAAGCTCCGCTGTAATTCCATCCTCGCCTGGGGCCTTGCCGTTTTTAAGGTGCTGGAGAGCCATTCTAATCTCGCTCAGACTGACGTCCGGGATATCTTCGGAATAGTGTCGAATAAGACTCGCTCTTGGATCGTTACTCACACTTGCGTGTGGCTCCAACGATGACGTGTACAGCTGCCCATAGAACCTCTCAATCTCACTCAAAATCTCAGGTGTCCCGGAAAGGATGCTGCCACATTCGGTCTTCAGCTTTGACAGTTGGCTCTTTCTGGCAGACAGATCTCTGGCAAAGACTTTGGAGCCTTGGTTCCGCTCGATCGCTTCTTCAATACGAGCTGTATTGAAGTTGCGTAAGTCTCGCCGCATGAATTTGGAGATCTGTCTGTTCAGTTGCCTGTATGCTGTCAAATCTGTTGAAGAATGTAGCCTCATCTCCCGTCTAACAGCCATGAGATTAAGAGTGTGATCGGAGAGTTTTTGTGTTCTTCTGCGGTGGGTCTTGCAGAACTTAGCTCCGACCGCATGGACAGTTTCCACGAGCTTGTCATTCATATCGTCCACTTCATTGCAGTCTTCTAGGCACTGAAAACGGTTTTGTAACTCGAGCTGAAAGGTTTCGGGACTTTGGATTAGAGCACGAGGGGGACGGAGCGTTGACTTCATCAGACGAGACCTCTCCAACTTAACATTTAGGTTCAGTGTGCCTCTAACCATTCGGTGATCGCTGCCGGTTTTCACCCTCGCGATCACTGAGACATCACTGAACAGTTGTCGTCTGGTCGTCATAATGAAGTCAATCTCATTTTTTGTCGAACCGTCGGGGCTCGACCAGGTCCACTTCCTGTGGGGCCGCTTCTTGAAGAAAGAGTTCATCATAAAGAGTCCCTCTTTCTCCATGAAGTCGGCCAGCTGCTGGCCCCTTGGGTTCCGTTGCCCTATTCCAAATTTCCCTACTTTCAGCTCACCGTTCTCTCTTGTGCCTAGTTTTGCATTGAAGTCTCCCATTAACACCGTATATTGGGTTTTGGAGGAATGCATGGCTCTAGAGATATCCTCATACATTTCCTCCACCTCCTCATCGGGGTGTGCCGAAGTTGGTGCGTAAACCTGTATGACCTTCAGCGAATACCGTTTGGTGATTCTGAGTATAAGGTACGCAACCCTCGTCGACACACTCCCGATCTTTACAACGTTGTTAACGAGAGACTTGTGGACGATAAATCCGACACCTCCTTGGGACAGATGGTCGCCCTCCCGGTGATAGAGCAAGTTGCCGGATTCGAGGATTACCGTGTCCTCCCCCTCTCTTCGGACTTCGGATAATCCTATAATATGCCAGCGCAACTTGTCTATCTCTTCTTCCAGCTCCACGATCTTCTCGTCAGTCCTCAGGGTGCGTGCGTTGTACGTTGCCAGGTCGAGTCGTCTAAGGTGGCAACCGAACCTCCACCGGAGATTCTTAGCACCCCCTGCCCCGCCGTTACCATGGTCGCCACCGTAGCCAGGAATAGCGGGGCCGCCGGGGACTGGGGGCCGTTTATTATTGTCATTGCTCATGGGGGGTATATTGCCATAGTTGCCACGCTTGGCGAGCGGGTTGGCAACCGCAGTTTTTTTTATTGTATTTATGCCGTTACCAGGAAGATGCTGCTGCCCATCTCCTGCCTGTTTCCCTTTGTCGCCTTTTACGACACCCACGGGAGGATATGGGGTAGTGGATATTCTTGACCGCCACTACACGGCCGGCACCGGCATTAATGAATATGATTATCTTATTTACCCTGATGAGGCCGAGTAAAACCGGTTGGTTTGTACCTGTACAAGTGAATGTATAAATATTTACAAGGCGCAGGTTCGGCCTCACATGGAATACTGTTCCCATCTCTGCGCAGGGTCTCCCCAGTGCCAGCTCCTTCCACTTGCCCGCATCTAGCGCAGAGCGGCTCGAATCGTCGACGACCGAGTCATTTCCGATCGGCTCGATTCATTGGCACTGCGAAGAGATGTTGCATCCCTTTGCATTTTCTTTCGCATCTATTTTTTTTATAGGATGATGGTGACAAGCAAGCACACAGTCCACCTGATGGTAAGTGGTTGCTGGGGCCCATAGACATCTACATCTATCCTCGTTTGCGAATCAAAATGCAGATGCGCTGTCACCCAGCAAAAGCTGCCGCGTGGCCCTATCACTGTTAAAAATCTACAAAGGGGAGTGCTCTGAGGAATTGTTCAGATTTATCCCAGTCACCAAATTTCACGAACGCACATCGCGGCAGAATTCCCGATACCATCCACACCAACTGGATGATGGGCGGTCCACCACTGTGCGATTTAGAAGATGTTTTCTTCCTCGCACAACTTCCCTGTGGAATCGATTACCATCAGTGATTTTTCAGGACCGACTTAGGGACCTTCAAGAAAAGAGCGTACTCCTTTTTAAAAGGCTGTCAACGCATCTGCAATTTCCTCCCTGGTGTTGCAGTTGTTCATGGGCGGCGGTAGTCGCATACTCGTTTGCCCCCTCTCCTATAAGAAAAAGTGTAAATCTAAGTCACAAAAATAAAGCCAGAGTTTTACCAAGTGACAAACAGTCGAAAGTATAAATTATATGAAAATAAAATGCCTTCTTTTTACCAGGAAACAAGAATTATCATTTATCTGCTGGCCGTATGAGGAAGCTCAAGGTCGCTCAGCGAGCTATGGAGAGGGATATGCTCGGGTTGTCTCTGCGTGATAAACTTAAAAATGAGGATATCCGCAGTAGAACCAGAGTAACCGACATAGCCCAACGGATTAGTAAGCTGAAGTGGAAGTGGGCTGGACGTATAGCTCAAAGAACCGACAACCGATGGGGAAGAAAGGTTCTTTAGTGGCAGCCTCCTACCGGTAGGCGAAGTGTAGGGTGACCCCCCACTAGATAGAGTGACGACCTGGTGAGACTTGCAGAAAGTCGATGGATGCAGGTGGCTCAGGACCGTGCTTTATGGCATTCCTTGGGGGAGGCCTATGTTCAGCAGTGGATTTGTGAAGGGCTGTAATGATGATGGTGATGAAGAATTATCAACAGTAAGACTATTTAATGAAGTTGGATCATTCTGGCTCGTCAATATGAGACTGCTTATTAAAAATCTTACTTCACATTATTTAAGTCTCATTTATACGAAGTTAGAATAGATCGAACTCGGTATGATAATACACGAAATATAAAATTCATGGCGAGAGCTAAGTGTCTGAACTGCCAAGGTTGTCTAATGTAATTTTTTTATAGAATTAGGGTGACAAACGAGCACACAGTCCACTTGATGGTAAGTGGTTGCTGTGGCTCATAGACATCTACATCTATTTTCGTTTGCAAATCAAGATGCAGATGCGTTATCACCCGTGAGGACGAAGATGGAATGCCTCGTTTCCAGTAAAAAGGGTACTCACCATACAAAACACAACAGTGTTAAGCTGCTATTTTACGCTGGTATTCTGTGAGAGCGTGGTCCTTCCCCGGTCGAGCCGACCCATTCGTGCTACAACTAAACTACTAATAATACTGCAGCATGGCTCTACCACGTATAGAAATTGTACAAAATTCTAAACCTGAAAAAGTTCGATAATTTTTCCTCAAATAAATAAGGCTTCAAATGTGTTGTTACCTCTGAGGAGTAAGTTGCAATTTCTTACAATTTGCAATTATACTAGCTTTCTATACCATTCATACTGCAACTCAGTAGTGCAGGTGCTGTTGTTGGGAGACAGAAACAAGTAAGAGGGTTGTACTTACCCAGATGTGTTCCTGTGCAGAAAAGGAGTCTTAAAAAATAAAAAAGGGAAACGTGGGAAAAACTGGAGGAGGCCTATACTCGTAGAGAGATCCTTAACAAAAATTAGGTAATTATTCATTAAATACGTGTCAATAAATATGTAATAATGAATGAATGAATGAATGAAATATACTTTATTGTACACCAAAAAATACATATAAGAAAAAAACTTATTTTATTTAAAGGTACAATTGGCGGCCTTATCGCTTAGGAGCGATCTCTATCAGGCAACCATCGCAATAATTATTGATTGTAATGATAATTTTTTTAAATTTTAATTTTATAAAAAAAATTCTCATGATTTTATTATGTTATGAAGTTAGTAATTCATGAAATGTATTTAAATATTATTAAGGAAATAAATGGATTTGTAGTGATAATATTAAATATATTAATGTATCATAAAACTAAATATTCCTATTAAAAATGAAAAGGGAAAATTTCGAGTAAGACGGACATTTTTACCAATTCGCAGGAATTGCTGTGCAATCCAAAACAAAGAGACAGTTCGCCACCTGCAACTGCGCTCGAGAAACGGACTGGAACGTAATTGGTTTCAAAGTTATATCCGATTGAATGAGTTTGCACGCTAGCTTACAGGAGGAAATATTAGTATGAATAGTCAAGAAGGCATTGAATAAAATTATTTGTAATTCCTAATAAATCTATTTTTAATTTCCGACGTTTCGGGTGCTTTACACCAAGTAAAAATATTTAATAATAAGTAAAGTTAAATGTGATAAAATCCGTAAAAATTGTTTTATTCAATGTGTAGTGTTCGCGTCATTAGTCAAGAGGGCGTTGGGAATTTTCAAGCTTTTCTTCGCTTGGCATGTGTGTATGAATGTTATAGAATTTTTGATTCAGTTTTCGCCCACTTCCAGAAGTCTGAATAATACATACATTTCAGACGTGTTATTAGGACCAGTAACAAAACATTTAATTTATATGACTATCACCTAGTATTCTCGCTAAGATCATCAATTTTTTGCCGACTTCAAAAGAGGAGGCTTAAATTCGACAGCATGTTTTTTTTGTATGTAATGTTACGCGCTATCTTTGCCAATTGAGACCAAATTTTGAAGAAGCTTTTTTTATTAAATACGAGTAGATTATACTTCAGGTGTGGTCTAATAGAAATTACCACATTTTTATTATCTTGCTTTTTCGACATTCCGGGTGGAATTTAAAAATTGATTTTATACTAACTTCTTGATGAACTGGAAACTTGAAATTTTGAATATAGCAAAATTTTTTATAGGAGAGGCGGCAGAAGAGTATACAGCTAACGTGATGGTAAGTGACTACCACCCCTCATGAACAACTGCAACACCAGGGGAATTGCAGGTCGTTTCCGGCGTTTTAGAAAGGAGTAAGCTCTTTTATTGCAGATCCCTAAGTCTTATCGGTCCGGAAAAATCACCAGAGGTAAACTATTCCACAGAGAGGTCGTACGCGGAAGAAAACTCCTAGTGAAACGTACAGTGGTGAATCGCCAAGTATACATATGGTGTGGATGGTATTAGTAGTTTTACCGTGATGTGTGTTTGTGAAATTTGGCGGCTGGAATTAATCCGAACAACTCGTCAGAGTACTTCCCATCATCATCACCATCATAATTACAGACCTTCACAAGTCCACTGCTGAACATAGGCCTCCCCCAAGGAATGCCACAAAGCACGTTCCTGAGCCACCTGCATCCATCGACTTCGGAAAACTACGACACATCTTCTCGTTAGACATACCTCAAAACCTGAAAACAAAATTGTACAACCAGTGCGTGTTGCCAGTGATGACTTACGGATCTGAGACATGGTCTTTCACTGCTTGCCGTATAAGGAAGCTCAAAGTCGCTCAGCGAGCTATGAAGAGGGCTATGCTTGGGGTGTCTCTGCGTGATAAACTTAGAAATGAGGATTTTCGCAGTAGAACCAGAGTAACCGACATAACCCAACGGATTAGTAAGCTTAAGTGGCAGTGGGCCGGCCATATAGCTCAAAGAACCGACAACCAATGAGGAAGAAAGGTTCTTGAGTGGCAGCCTCATACCAGTAGGTGAAGTGTAGGGCGACCCCCACTAGATCGAGTGACGACCTGGTGAGACATGCAGGAAGTACTTCCCATGGTAGATGCGAAAGAAAATGCAAAGAGATGCAACATATCTTCGCAACGCCAGTGAATAGAGCCGATCGGAAAGGATACGGTTGTTGAAGATTCGAGCCGCTCTGCGCTGCATGCGGTTAAGTGGAAGGATCTGGCACTGGGGAGACCCAGCCCAAAAATGGGAACAGTATTCCATGTTGGGCCGAACCTGCACCTTGTATAGCTGCACTCGGTGTCCCGGCATGAAATACTGCCCCTCTCTGCTGAGATCGCCCGGCTTTTTAGAAGCCATATTGTGCTTCTCTTTCAAGCGACCACGAAACTGTAAATCACTCGATATGTCGACGCCGAGGACTCCGATATTGGCTGAGGCAACAAGGGGAGTGCCTCGAAACTGAGGAGATACCACAAAGGGGTTATTTTTAGCGGTAGTTTAGGATTACAATACATGAGTATGATAAAAAACCGGCCAAGTGCGAGTCGGACTCGCGCACCGAGGGTTCCGAACAAATCCGTAGGTATGGAAGTTTAAAATTATTAAAAATATTTTTATTATATGATGTAACTAAAAATTTATGCTTTTCCCAATTTTTCCTTTATCTGTGCTATAAAATGTTGTTTCTACCAAATTTCAAGATTCTGAGTTCACGGGAAGTACCTATATATACCTGTATAGTAGGGAGTAGTAAGGGTTTTGATTCCTTTGCAAATGTCGAAAATTTGCGGCATAAACGGCTGTATGTTTTGATTGCGATTAGAAGTTTAATTTTTTCAAAGCTCCAAGGGATATTAGACGATTATTTGATATGAATTTCAGCTTAATACTTGCACGCGTTCCTGAAAAAAGGGTCTTGATAAACAGACAGACAGACAGACGGACAACAAAGTGATCCTATAAGGGTTCCGTTTTTTCCTTTTGAGGCACGGAACCCTAAAAACGTGGTATATTAAAAATTACAACTTAAAAAAACACTTTTTGGAGAAATAATTCTACGTCAAATGGTGGTTACATAGAAGATAAAGTTTTAAAGTACCTTTTTAGCATTTAAATTTTGACTTTTCAATCAAAAGGTTAAAAAATTACGATTAATAAAATGTAAAAATGGACTTCAGTGAAAGAATAAAATATTTACTTATTATAAAGCCGGGGGCTTCAACTCTTTTATACACTATGACTTCGAATTTCACACATCATAGGAGGAAATATCTCATTCACAGTATCGACATAAGGATGTGAAATTGTTTTGTTCTTTTAAGCAATTGAAGTCAAGTTTTACTTTTTGTTAAAAGTTATTATTGTTAGCCCTTATTAACAGAAGTTTTCTTTTTACTAATTTACCAAACTTACGCAATCCTTAAAGTAAAAGTAAGGGTTATAATGCTTAATGCAACTAATGTAACTATTGAGAAGACCTTCTAGTAATCCTTCGAAGTAACACCTTAAGTAAATGATACCTTGAGGGATAATTAATCCTCTCAATTCATCAAGTGATTACACTTAAAAAAAAATTTTTAAGGTGTGTTTAGTTTTGATGTACACTTTAAAAAGTAAAAACACTAAAAATAATAAAATTAACCTCCAAATCATTTAATAGTTACTTAAGTCGGTACTAATACATAGTGTATCGAAGAACTAAAACGTTGTCCTCAGAATCTAACTAACAAGTGTGGATGTTATTAGTAGTAGTTTTTTGTGTTAATTTTTTTTAAAGTGTATAAATGTCGCACGTAAGTTACAATACTAACAAAGGTAAAATATATTCTATACAAATATGAAATAATAATTAGCAAATGTAAACCTTAATGTACAATCAACTCGGATATCTCTTGCGAATGAACTTTTGACATGTTAAGCATTCTGCGCTCACAATAAAGGAAATGCTTCTCAAATGTCCACGTTTATGCAAAGTGTGACTATTATGGTCCCAAGCAAATGTACAAATGTTTTTTTTAATAGAATATGTGTGACAAACGAGCACACAGTCCACCTGATGGTAAGTGGGTTCTGTGGACCATAGACATCTACATCTATCTTCGTTTGCGAATTAAAATGCAGATGCGTTGTCAGCCGTGTGGACTAAGATGGAATGCCTGGTTTCCAGTTAAAAGGGTCTCCGGTTCTCTACACTCACCATACGAAACAGCAGCATTAAGCTGCTATTTTAACTTGACCTGGCTTTGATGACGTCACAGCGTGCTGAGAGTCCCTATTGAGGCGACGAGGGAGGGAAAGATGGATCTCAATTATTTCTAATCTAATAAAATTACAATTTAAAAAATTCTTTGACTGTTACATCTAACGCTGAGATCTATAGACTGTAGTTGACTTTGCTCAGACTTTACTTTCGAGCTAAGACAATGTGAGTATTTATAGGGATAACTTCAAAGTCGTGCTGTAAGTCTACGAAATCGACAACTTGCGTAAAACTCAGGATATTGTCCAAAACCACATTATCACAATTTTAAATTGTTGTTTTTATTTAAATAAAACTAATTTTACATTCCTGTACATACATATAAACTTATTTTAGCACTTTACAGCGCCCATGGTCATGGGAGGACTGAGGTGTATGACGTCCCAATGTCATAGTTAACCACGGCTACCTCCAGATTAAAAATTATTAATTTTTGTTCCGATCTACGCAGTATGAACTTACAGTATCATGAAGTCTTGCAGTTATATGCTTGGGTTGGGATTTAATTTTATTAATTATGGGATCCCAAGCAGATGGTAGCACCCAGCCATCTTTTCTATTGAAATTAGGATGTTTTTTTTTTTATTTCAATAGTCTCGCGAATCATCCTTGGAAGGAATCGGTGTTCTTTAGCGAGGATTTGTGGTCTTTCAAATCTAATGTAGTGACGGGGGCGATGTTGTACGTTTTCACAGACTGCAGACTTCTCGGAGCGTCGATTCTTCACATCAGCTATGTGTTCTTTAACGCGGGTTTTTATGGATCTTTTAGTTTGTCCTATATAAGAGAAAACATATTCATAATCAAGTTTATACACTCCGGCATCTTGCAGATGAACATTACTAATCATTACAACATTTATCAACATTTATCTTCTTCGGCAGTATGAAGTATGTTTTAATGGAAGCACGCTTCAAGAATAACCAATCTAGTCAATGACACCTCTGAGATATGGCAGTACAGCAGGCACTCGCTCGACTGTGGACGGCTTCATTTGTTCACTGTAACGTAGGCGCGGGACCCGAAGCTTATTGTCGTGCAAAACTTGCTTGACGTGTTGGAGCTCGGCGGCCAGGTGTTTACTGTCACAGATCCCTCGTGCTCTCTGAAACAAAGATTTACCCACGGTGGCTAACTGTGAAGGATTGTGGTGAGAATCACCATTTAAATATCTATCTGTATGGTTCTTTTTTCTATACACAGTGTGGCTTAAGGTGTTATCAGGATTCCGAATTACTAACACATCTAGAAAAGCTAAAGAATCGTTTGCCTCTTACTTCACTGTGAACTGAATTTTAAAATTTAAGGAGTTAAGATGGTCTAAAAATGCAGTTACTTTATTGCTGTTTTTATGTTACTCAATTTTACATACAATCGACAACAAAGGGATGAAGGCCCGCCGAGCGCCTGGTTGTCCGATGGTGGAAAGGAGTGGAAGGTATTGAAGCGTGTAATTCATGCGCACAATCATCGCAATGCATCCTATAGAATACCGAGAGACTGGCCACTCTGCGCCTGTGCTTGAGGCTGACAAGATTGGTTTCAACCAAATCAAGGTCATCAATGAGCCTCTTAGCACGTCTTTTCACTGAGTCCAACGCTGCTAGGTGGCATTTTGCAGCACCAGTCCATATGTATTTTTTTTATAGGATTAGGGTGACAAACGAGCACACAGTCCACCTGATGGTAAGTGGTTGCTGCGGCCCATAGACATCTACATCTATCATCTATTACAAATCAAAATGTAGATGCGTTGTCACCCGTGAGGACTAAGATGGAATGCCTCATTTCCAGTAAAAAGGGCCTCCGGCCACCTGCACTCACCAAGCGAAACGCAGAGGTAAACCTCTACTTCACGCTGGTTTTCTGTGAGGTCGTGGTACCACCCCGGTTCGAGCCGGCCCATCCGTGCGACAGCAAAAGCTGCCGCGTGGCTCTACCACTGTCAAACAGCAGTGACAGCAGTACTTCATACACGACTGAACTTGCGCTTTATATAAGGTAAGAAGCTGCCCCGGCGTGAAGTACCGCTGCACCCTTGCAAGGACATCAAGTTTCCTTGTGGCTGCTTTGGCCCTGGACACAATGAACCGCCCATAGGTTCGAAGAAAATTCAACAAATAACAACTGACGGTGGTCAGTGTACTCCAAGGATACTTTCCAGAAAGTAGGAGCCAATGTGAGCGGGCTCCGTTTAGCAGTGAAAAGACATGCTTGTGTTTTGGAGGCGTTAAATCTCACGAGATTTGCATCGCGTCATTCGGAGACTGCCTGTATTGTGAGACTCACACGCTCAACCATAGCCTCTCTTTCTGGCTGGATTTGATCCCGACTGGCCCGGGCACTTGGTTGGTATTTCTCCACAACTGTGCTGTCATCTGCATACCCATAGATACCAGGAATGAGCAGATCATGAATATGCAGCAGGAAGAGAGTTGTGGAGAGAACGGAACCCTGAGGAACACCGGCGTTAGTCGCCAAAGTATCGGATGAGCAGCCATCGACGACGACCCGGAGAGACCGTTCACTCAGAAAGTTCTTCACCCTTTCCAGCTCTCACTAGTAGAGGACTAACCTACCACCAGTATGTAGTGCTGCTCGTTTAGCACTACACAGGGGTACTTGTAGGGAATAAATATAGGGAATCAATCATCAATCCAGTTCGTTTAGTGGTGCAATGTTGTTCTTTGTGTTTTGAATGTAATACGAGTAACGATGAATTTTCATGACAGTTAGGTATTGTTTATTCACGTACAAACTACCAAACGCTTAACATTACATTTCCTCATGGCGAGGATTATTGCAATAGTTGTATAGTTGTCACGCTCGAAAGGTGAATTGCCAACCACAGTTTTTATTATTATTATTTTTATAGGATAAGGGTGAAAACCGAGCACATAGTCCACCTGATGGTAAGTGGTTGCTGCGGCACATAGACATCTACATCTATCCTCTATTAGAAATCAAAATGCAGATGCGTTTTCACCCGTGAGGACTAGGATGGAATGCCTCATTTCCAGTAAAAAGGGCCTCCAGCCAACTGCATTTACCAAGCGAAAAGCAGAGGTAAACCTCTACTTCACGCTGGTATTCTGTGAGGTCGTGGTACCACCCCGGTTTGAGCCGGCCCATCCGTGCGACAGCAAAAGCTGCCGCCTGGCTCTACCTCTGTTATAATATATAATGTTTTAATAGTTGTTTTAAGGAAGACACTGTGCCCGCCCATTTTCTGGTTTGTTTTCCTCTGTCGCCTCTTACTACACTCACCGCACGATATGGAGAGACGGATATTCTTACACCGCCACTACACGCTAAGTGTTATTTGTCTTTGTTGTTCAGACAAATAAAGTTATCTTCATATTTATTCCAGGCAGAACCCTATACTGAAAATAGTCTAACCGTCTAGTGCAGTTGTAGTGTTGTGTCTTAATCGTTCCCGGCTCCTAACCCTCAACTGATATCTGATATATTATATTCTCAGAAACACTACATCGCATACATGTATATTTGTGACACAGTACACTCGTGGCAGAATATCCCTGTCTGTGATATTTTAAGTAATTGCTCGTTACCTTATTTGGGGATTGCTGCGATCGAAATCATCTCGGAGGAATATACTGACATCGACGTGTACAAACATAAGTTAAAGAGAATTTACACAATGGATGGATGGATAATAAACTGTTGTAGTGAAAACTTTAATCGATTAATTGATCAATTTATTCTTTAGTGCATAAAATAAATATATCATTTATTGCATGCAATATATCATATTAAAAAATAAAATATTATGATATATAAAATAGGCGGTCTTATCGCTCTCAAAACAGTTTTTTCCAGAAACCTTTTAACACAAAGACTGAATAAGAGGGATGCGTACCTTAACAAACACTTAAATAAAAAAGTCTTTAGTAATAAGGTTCACGAAATTTTTAAATTTCAATCCACAAAACCTTTGAAGACGACTAAATCACAAACAAAATTATAACCGTGTAAAAATTGTTTGAAGGCGTAATAAAAATAAATAGGCACTTAGTTATTTTTCCATTCGGCCGCCAAGGACGAGACTAAATCAAATTTTTCCCCCCTCGTTACGCGTTTTCGTTCTGCAAATTATTTGCAAACAAACGGCCAACTTGTTTCCGTTGTATCATTATTTTTCTATTACGTCCAAATACAAATAATTATTATTCCAGAGCCAATGAGAATGGCCTAAGGAAATTGTATTTGCAATATTCATATTTCTTTATAGAATTAGGATGACAAACGAGCACACAGTTCACCTTACAGTAGACTTTAATTGAATTAGGCAATTGCAATTGCATTTAGCACGTGGTTTCTTAACTATTATAAGACAGTACATAACTAAAATCCCACCTGTAGGTAAGTGGTGATGAGATCGCATTGGGTATAGCGCACTAACATTTTTGTAGAATACGGGTGACCAACGCGTACACAGTCTAACTGATGGTAAGTGGATACTGTGGCCCATAAGCATCTAATATCAAAATCGATCAAGAATCAAAATACAGATGCGTTGTAACCCCTGAAGACTAAGATTGAATATAAAAATAAGTCTCCGGTTCTCTACAATCACTATACAAAATACAGCATTGAGCTTCTATTTCATCTGTACCGCATTATGTCACTGTATTCTTCGAGAGCGTGGTCCTTATTCGGTCGAGCCGACCCATTCGTGCTATAATCAAAATGCTGTAGCGTGGTTCTACATCGTACAAACGTCGTTATATTATCTAAATTTCCTATTTGTAACTGTTAAAACTCGTTTATTTTTGCTATAAAATTGAAGTGACAAACGAAATTACTTTTTACAACAGCATTACACGTACTGCTGTTGGCTACTTTGAATATCAATATCATTGGGTAGAATGGTGTTTGTATGAAAGTAAATAAATTATTTACACACATTCATTATGTAGACGGATGCAGTGGCACAGTGGCTTAGAAATAAGTTGCGGCGCTGAAGGTCGCGTGTTCGAATGCCGCACGGAACAAGTGGCCTGGCCTACAAATAATTTTTCCGAGTCTATATATTTTACTTATAAAATGTGTGTATGTTAGCTGCCTCTACGATACAGGAAAAAAATCTCAGTTTCAGGGTAACGTCGTAAAAAAAAATTCCGACGGTGTAAGCGAATCCATAACCCCCATTCGTTTCGTGGATGTCATTAGAGGTGACTGTAGGATGTGCTAGGAAGATTACATAGCTTAAAATCATCAGCGTCAGCCCTTCACAAGTCCACTACTAAATATCCCAACGAAAGCCACAAAATACTGTTCTGTGCCACCATAATACTTTCCTTAAGTCAACCTTGTAATGTTATCATTTCATAATATAGTTGGGGCCCACCCTCCGATTTATTTATCGGTACGAGCCTGCCACTTGAGAACCCCTCTTCCCCATCGGTTGTTGATTCTTCGTGCTATGGCCGGCCCATTGCTTACAGTACATACACCACAGCTGACTGATAGCTTCAAATTGATGGATTTAATAAGTAAATGGGTGGCTTAAGTACCATATTAGATCTCGCGTACACTGTGGAATTTTCGTAACGTCAGAGATTTTTCTCAAATTTATATAAATTATTGATAAAAGACAATAAAAATGTATTTTACCACTGGTTTGAAAAACCTCTGCCCTGGGAAAAACGAGGAAGAATCTCAGGGGCTTTTTTATGCAAACTAATTACACAATAAAAGAAATCGCTTTATGAAAAAGCTTGGGATCGACCACCTCATTCCCAGGGGCTATTATCATGTAGCCATGTAGTCACTTATATTATAATAACCCTTTTTAACAGTTTTTGTTTAATAAAATATATAAACTTGTTAAAAGAGGGACCTTGTATATTTTATTGGACTTAGTTGTAATATCGTATTAACCCATAAAATAATTACTGACTCTGTGGAGTCGAGAAACAAGTATCTATCTTTGTTTGTTTCGAGTGTTTATATCACTTTTTTCAGATCAGCAGTTTAATACGTGATGAAGTAACAAGCACCCCAAAACAAGTATTCATTAACTTTCAAAAATAAACTTAAGGTTTTTAAATATAGCTTTATTGGTTAAGTTTGTCTCCTTAAATTTGCCCGTTATGCTAAATATTACGACAACTGATGTCTCAGTGATCGCGAGGGTGAAAACTGGTAGCGATTACCAAATGATTAGAGGCATACTGAATCTAAACGTTAAGTTGGAGAGGTCTTGTCTAATAAAGTCAACGATCCGTCCCCCTCGTGCTCTAATTCAGTTTCGAAATATTTCAACTCGAGTTACAAAACCGCTTTAAGTGCATAGAAGACTGCAATACAGTAGACGATATGAATGATAAGCTCGTGGAAACTGTACATGCGGTCGGAGCCAAGTTCTGCAAGACTCGCCGCAGAAGAACACAAAAACTCTACAATCACACCCTTAATCTCATGGCCTTTAGACGGGAAATGAAGCTGCCGTCTTCAACAAATTTGATAACATACAGGCAACTGAACAGACAGATCTCCAAATGCATGTGGCGAGACTTACGCAACTTCAATACAGCTTTTATTGAAGAAGCGATCAAGCGGAGCCAAGGCTCTAAAGTCTTTGCCAAAAATCTGTCTGCTGGCTGACTGCTGGCCGTTTGAGGACGCTTTAGGTCGTTCAGTCAGCTATGGAAAGGTCTCTGCTTGGGGTTTCTCTGCATGATAAACTTAAAAATTAGGTTATCCGTTGTAGGACCAGAGTGACCAACATAGCCCAACGAATTAGTGAACTGAAGCAATGGGCTGGCCATATAGCTTTAAGAACCGACAACCTGGGGAAAAGAGGTTCTCGAGTAGCAGGCTCGCATCGGTAGGCGAAGTGTAGGGCAACCCCACACTAGACGGAGTGACAACTTTGTAAGACATGCAGGAAGTCGGTGGATGCAGGTGGCTCAGGACCGTGCTTTGTGGCATTCCTTGCGGGAGGCCTATGTTCAGCAGTGAACTTGTGTTAGACTGTAATGATAATGATGATGATGAACCAACTGAAATCTCCCTGTAGTGGCGGTGTAAGTACATCACTACCCCATATCATTCCGTGGGTGTCGTAAGAGGCTTCATTTTGAAACACGAGATGGGCAGAAACGTCTTCCTGATGATTTCACCAATCGTGTCAACTATTTCAAAATCCCCCTATGAGGTAATATATTGGGAGGCCAATGTTCAGCAGTGGAATTTTATAGGTTGTAATGGATGGATGGATGGAACCAACTGAACTAGAAAGCACATATTGATAGTGTTGAGAGTAAATTATATATTTTTCATATGCTTTGTATAAGTTTTATAAAAGAGCAAATACGCAATCCCATTGGTTAGCATATTTTGGATACGTCGAGTCAAAACTTATGTAAGGTGTAATTTTTTAGGGAAACTCAGCGGGTCGGCTAAAAGTTTTCAAAGCCCAAAAAGGTGCATTGGAGCAATCAAAAACTACTAAACTGGACAGACAGCTGTAAAACACATTTTAAAGAGCTGCAAATTCTAACTTTTCCTCGTCTTTTAATCTATAAGATATTTGTGTCTGTCCATGGAAACCAATCAATGTTTAAAAATCTAAATAATAGAAATACCTTCTATTATTTAGATTTTTAAACATTGATTGGTGGGTGAAACTTTGAGAGTAAAGGTTCAACAATCGAAGTCATCATATTTAAAGCATATTTTGCCTATCCATACCTATCTACAATAAGATAACTAATGATATTATTAAGAAAATAAATATTATCCAAAAGTTCAAACAATCATTAAAAACATTGTTAATTATTGATAAGTGTTACTATTATTTTAAGAAATAATATCTAAAGGATATAGTAATTAAATTTTTTTTGTATAAACATATCTATACCAATATTATAAAGAAGTAAAGTTGGTAAGTTTGAGAGTTTGTTTATAGGAAGTAATCTCTGGAACTACTGAACCAATTTTAAGAATTTGTATAAATATAGCTATATTTTGTTGTAGTTAATAATATTTTTAATGTGAAATAACAATATTTGTCAATCGATTCCGAAAATAAATCCAAAACGTTCAGTACTAAGAACGCCACACGATAATTTCATCACAAGTAAAAATATTTGACGCCCAGCAAAGTGGGCATGGGCACAGCAGATATTATTATTAAGATTTTGTAGTCTATTATAGCGTAGGTATTTTCGCTTTTGCATGGGAGTGATGTATCTGTTTAGTAAACTATTTAGTAATCTGTGGCATGTGTCAGCTAGTTATTTTAATATTTGTGTTTGATTTGGTATACAATAATAAATGTTGACATATTATGATAACCGAATGACATCAACATATTTATTTTTTATAAATTAAATTTTATTTACGTGACATTAGGATAAGATGCTGCACGCTGTATGCTGTTGCGTATTTAATAATAATAATAATAATAAAATATAGATTAATAATGAAAATTTAACCTATTCCTTTAAGTCTATATTTGAATAGATGATTATTCAGTGGCGGTGTAATAATATATGACAAGCGACGGAAGGGAACTTAAATAGGAGATGGGCAACAGCATTTTATAAAAATCTACAGTTCCCAATGCGACTATGACTTTATGTTGCACTTTTATAGGCTATAATGGAATGGATGAAATAAATTATAAGTATCAATTAAATGAAATGAAAAGTTTATTTCTTGCCGTAAGAAAATTAAATTCCATTTCTCAAACGTCAGCATGTTTAGTGTTTTTTAATATAGTACCGAGTATATCAACTCAATCTATAATCGTTTCGCATTTGTTTTCTATGACTAGATCATCTCCGATAAAAGAAACACCTGCAGGTATCCTTTTTTGTTATTTTTTTTAACATAATATTACATAATATTTAGCTAAAAAATAACATTATGAAATCGATAACAGATCCATCGGTAACTGAAGATGTTCTTATATGTACTCAAAAAAGAACGAGTAAAATTTTGGAGCTAATCAGTTAAAAGCAAAACAGATGTAATATAGCCTATTATAATACTTTCTGTCTTTACTCCAACCGAAACAAAGCAATACTTGAACTACGGATCGGTGGAACATGGAATTAGGCCTAAAAGATCCATTGCAGAATAACTACAACCTAGCATGACTACCACAACATCATCATATACAATTTTTTTTAATAAATAAAAGAAAAAACCATTGTACTTTTCAGGCTGATGTTAGCTAATTAGCTAACTTTTTCATCTTTAAGATCATAATCTATATTCCTGAAAAGCAACGTTTGATTCTATACTATGTTGTGTCTTTTAAACAATTTCAAAGACTGTTTGAGGGTGCTTTTGTTTGAATTAACTTTGTAAGTGTGAACATGCAGACTGCGGTTGGCGGTTTTGTATTGTGTAACTTGACTAAACTGTTTCCCGAAAATGCTTTTCACCTCTGGAATATTACTAACTGAAATTCGAATTTAAAATTCATGTTTATAAGTATTTTCTTATAGATATAATATTTTTATGAATCTGTTAATGGAATATTAATTGATTTAGGTATTTAGTTGTTACTTAAAACACAATTTACAAAGACATTTTGTCCAAAATATAAAATAAAAAAAAATCAATATACATTTGCTAGAACCATAAAAATTCGAATGATTTTCTGATTTCATGATCGGATGATTAAGCATAATTCTGCAGCAGCTAAAGTTTGTATACTAAACAAAGTGGACGGTTTCAAAAATGAACATGATTTCAAACTTCTATATCAAAATGATAAAGGGTTTAAAAATGCTTTGTTCCATTTAAAAAATAAAGGAACATCAAAACAATATATTTTTTCTTTATATAGACAGTTTGGAGATATTTTTATTCATAAATGTACTTTAACATTTCATAGCGCAATTGTATAAGTTGTAATGATATTACATTCGACTTTTAACAACCACAAAGCAACAAATTATTCTCGACGACATACGCAGAGGCTTCAAAGTTAATTAGGACAAAGCCCTATTGTGTTAGCTACGTTAGTCAATGGTTTAAAATCGTAGGTAAATAATACTGATGCTGCCTTCTCAATATTAGTCGAATAAAAAATTCTTTTTTATACAATTTTTGACAATATCGAGGATTATTTAAGCCCAATTTGAAATGTTAATTCAACCCATAGTTGTGATTTTTTATATAATAAGGGTGAGAAACGAGCACAAAATCCACCCCATAGTACGTGGATACTGAGTACTAGGCATATACATCTACGTCTATCTATACATCTGTACTCTATACAAATAAATAAAATTGAAGTGTCTGTTTGTAATGTTAAAATGACAGCTTTTTACTAAATGCATTGAATGTATATAAGGTACTTATCACAAAAACACAATTTTTAAAATTTTTGTCTATCTGTCTGTCGGTCTGTCTGTCTGTCTGTTTGTTCTGGCTAATCTCCGAAACGGCTGGACCGATTTCGACGGGACTTTTACTGGCAGATAGCTGATATTCTAAGGAGTAACTTAGGCTACTTATATTTGAGAAAAAGAATTAGGGTTCTGAGCAATATAATTAAAACCCTAAATTACACGCGGGCGAAGTCGCGGGGAACAGCTAGTTTTCAAATAAAAATCAAAATTCAGAACCGTTGTCACTTTTAAATACTAAAATAGAATTCCTCGTTTAAAATTCTGCGATTCTCTACGCTCACCATACAAAACAAAAGCATTCATCTGTTTTATTTTACGCTAGTATTCTTTGAAAGCGTGGTCCTACACTGGTGGAGCCGACCCATTCGTGTTATAACTATATTACAGCAGCAACGTGGCTATACCGAGTGACAGGCTATACAGAATATTACCTAATTGACTTCCTAATTTGTTGGAAATTACTCTCAAAAATTATTTAATCTTCACGCCATTGTAAATTCATCCTCATTCATAACACTACCATAAGTCGTGTTACTTTCATAGTTGTTTGAATATATGATATCTTTGATAAAAAAACATTCTCATTCCAACCCGGTTATACGTAAAATTGTCACACACACGACGGATAATGCCACATTCAAGCCGCACATTACGTGCCAGCACTCGTAAACAGTTATAGAAACCCGAGACAATGCGCGAAAAAACTTACAATCACTGAAACATTATTTGTAAATGCGGACTGCGTGTAAATTGTAATTGTGTGAAAGCTGAATTTAAATAATATACGTGATGAAAATTTCACCATATTTATTCTTCAGATCCGCAGTTGTTTTTGTGACTGATTCGATAAATTGCTTAATATTTATAATGAGTAATTCTATTTTTTGGAACATAATCAGGTTTTTAAGGGTTATGCTGATTTTTTATATAAAAAAAGTTACAAATGAACTAAGAGTCATCTGATGGTAGATTTTACTATTGCGTATAAACACTTTAGAATATTGCAGAGCATTGTCATCCCTGCGGCTAGTTGCTAGTAAAATTGGTTTTCGGTTCAGTAACTGTAGGAAGCTCAGCAGCTTAATGCTAATATTTTGCACTAGAAATCTTAAAAATATAAACGAAAAATATAGCCATATTATCACTAGTCTAGAGTAATAAAAGAAAATTCCTTGATATTACTTTTTATGTTATTTAAAAACATATTATGTTACGTAACTTACAAAATATTTTGCAAAGTTTTTAGTAGATCAGGATAGAGGATTGACTTTGATCTACGTTTGCCCAACGGACTCCCCTACTTAGTCCATTTAATGCATATTTTTGAGGTTAGTGTACTTATACAACATGCAAAAGAACCCTGTGGTTCCCGTTACGCGCGTTAGCAGAATTAGTATTCAACGGTATGGAAATAACTTTACTACAGAAAACAAAATTTAGATTTGAAAATTGTATGTGGTTTTATTACCTCTGAATTAGCTGGAAAGTAAGAATATTGACAACGACCATTACAACAAAAGAACATTACATTATTGACAAAGAAACATTGAAGAAGAAAGAAGTTTGAAATGTAGTAAAAGATTCAAAAGAATAATCAAATTAACTCAATTTGCGCAAAATAATTACAATATTTAGACATCATAATTAGGTATCAGAATCAGAATTAGGTAATGTTTCGTATATTAATATCAAAAATTACGTAGAGAATAATAAATAGTTCAAAATAAAACCAGTCTAATGACTGTATTTCAATAGAAGCTAAATCAAACCTACGCTATGGAACTATTAATTAATATTTATAGACTCAAAATCAGAAATAGTTGCAGACCATATTTCATTAAGTCTAAAATAATGGCTTTACCCAGCTTATACTTATTTGAAGCAGCTGTTTTTGTAAAATCTGATCCTATCTGTTTGAAAAGCTATCTGACACATTTAACCGTAATCAACGTCACAACGATAAACATCGTACACGTAAATCAAACACTAAGTAAATGCACAAAAGCATATTTTGCATATGTCTTTTAGTATTTAATAAAATACCAAAAGAAATTAGGAACCTAAATATGACTGCCCTTAAAAAACGGCAAAAAGATTTCTTGATATGTAAATGTTATTACAACATAACTAACTTATTAAATGACAAATTTCGAAGTCAATTAATAAAAATTCTCCCTTAATTTATTTCGCTATTACGGTTATATTTATAGTAAATGTAGATCTACAAATTAGTCTCTGGCATGCATAGTTAATTGGCATTCTAAGTTGTATTGCCTTATATATTTTATTCATTGTACAAATTGTTAATTTAGAATATTGTATTGAATTTGGCAGTAGCCTTGACATTGAATTATCCCACCAAAATTTTATTATATATTGATAATTAGAATTGAATTTATTATATAAACTTTACTCGAATGCCATCAAAATGTTATTAAAATTATTCTAAATTGTCAATTGATCTGGCTGAGATTGTAAATTTGCATGCCTCCTGGTGGAACATGGAGAGTCATTGTCAAGCACTGTAATACGGTACCTATGTTCAGAAAATAAATGTTATTATTATTATTTCACAAATTTACAAACAGTGAAATCAGGACCATATGGTATGTGTGTAAAAATTTATAATAAAATCCCTAAATGTCTACAAAAAGAAGAATCGTTAAATAAATTTGAAAGAGAGCTTAAAAAATATTTAATTGAAAAAAGTTTCTATTCGTTGTCAGAGTTTTTTTGTGGAAAAATAATAATTGTTTAATGGAATATATATGTATACGTTTTTATAAACCATGTATTAACAACTATTGCAAATGTTTATTAAACTTAAAAGTAATGTTTAGTTTAAGTAAATAAAATAAGTAATTATTCTTTCTAAATCAATTAAATTAAATTGATATATAATGTTGCTATGCCCTATAAGGGTTCATGTTTGGCTCTATTATATTCAACACAAGAACTATTTATGTAACCACATGAACGCAATAAAATGTTTGAGTTTGAGTTTGAGTTTATTATTATGGCGGGTGTTTAAATAGTTCTATCATCTGGTTGGACTGTACAAATATATAAATGATAATTATAAATATACATAATATTAGTATAGTAAAATAAATACATAACCCAGCTAAAAGTACAACCTTGTAATGGCTAGCGAATTCTTTTAAATAGCATTTAAAAATAATTGTAAAAAAATATATTATTGACCTTGGCCAGACCATAGATCTGACTAACTTGGCCCAATACAATGTCGGAAACCTGAGAAGTTATCCGACATTTATTCATCAAGTTATGCTTTATTCCTAATTCATAACCAGCGCACGCCATCTAACATATCTAACGTAGTACTACTACAAATTTTTTTTAGTTTTCTTGCAGATGGCGTTAGTAAAACAATAAAAATGTAATTAATGAAAATTGTTATATCCTTTTTTTTTAATGTGAAGCTTATAATATTTTTATGATTGATAACACATTAAGACAAAGCGCAAACCTAAAAGTATGATACGTTCTTAGTAAAGTCTACCACAAAAATGCATAGATTGTGGAATAGTGCATCGCTCGCCCTGATAACACGAATATAATGATGAGGATGATTATAAAAAGTTTATTATAGCAATACAATCGGAGGTGGTGGGCTATGATGAGATTAGTAGACATATGGTAGTATTTTTAACTAGAGCGTCTTCTTCCGGCAATTTCCCTTATTATCAATGTTTCCCTTGATACATGTCAGTACCTTCATCTTTGGAAGAGGGCTTTTATAAAGCCTCTCCCAAGTTCTTACTCCCATTATTCCCAATCGTCCCAAAATCAATCAAATCCCAATAATTTTCGTCCAATATAAATTCTAATCTTTCTTTCCAAAATTTTAGAATCCTATGTTTACAAGCAAATCTCTACTATTATTTCGAAACATAACCTACTGAGTTTATTTCAGTCTGGGTTTCGTCCTTGTCATAGTATCACTATTGCTTTAATTAATGTTACTGATAATTTTAGACAAGGTATGGAAGAAAAAGAGATAACAGTACTGATACTGGTTGATTTCTTAAATGCTTTCAACACAGTTGATCACGAAATCCTCCTTTCCATACTGTCCCATCAGAATTTTGGTCCTACTGATTTGGAATGGTTTGCATCTTATCTTCGCGGTTGACAGCAGTCAGTCTGTAAGGCGCACATGTCCTCAGCTTGGGCTAATGTGGATGCAGGTGTGCCGCAAGGCGGTATTAATTCTTCTATGATTTTTTCAATTTTTATAAACTTTATTACCTCCATCCTCGACTGCTCGTATAATTTGTACACCGTGACCTTCAGCTTTATGTACAAGCTGAAATTGGGGATATCCATCATGGGATCAAAAAACTTAACGACAACTTATCAGCTATCAAAGATCTAAGTCTACTGGTTATGGAATTTTGGTCAATCCTTTGAAATGCCAAGCTATACTGGTGGGTAGTTCAAAGCTTCTGGCTAAGATTAATCTCGCAGATTTACCTCCTATTTATAATCATAGTATTATAATAACGTTCAGTAATTATGCTAAAAGTCTTGGCCTACATATCAACAGCACGTTGAATTGGAGAACCCAGGTTTCAGAAGTGAGTCGTAAAGTCATTGGCACTTTATGCTCTCTGTATCGTCTAAAACATTTTCTTCTCAAAAAATCTAAGATCATGCTTGTCCAATCGCTCATATTACCCATAAATGATTATGCAGATATGTGTTACCCAGATCTGTCCCAAGATCTTATGAACAAGCTGGAACACCTTCTTAATAACTGTGTAAGATTTATTTTCGAACTTCGTAAGTATGACCATATTTCGCTATATAGATCTAAGCTAAATTGGCTTTCAATCTGTCAGAGGTGCTATTCCAGAATATTGCTTGTTCTTTTCTCCATTTTAAATTACCCATCTTGGCCTTCTTATCTTAAAAGTAAATTTCACTATCTCTCCTCATGTCATGATAGGTTTTTCTTCTAATAACAAAATCTGTATTCCTGTTCACTTCACCGAGTTCTGTGGTAAATCCTTCACAGTTCAAGCTGGCATGAGCCTTTGGAACTCCTTGCGCGATGACATCAGAAAAGCACCCAATAAGTACGCTTTTAAAAAATAGTCCGTAATCATCTATTGAAGACAACGCATTTTACATGATTCGCCTATTTAATATGTATTGCTAAACAGAGCATATATTCAAAGGCATTTGTATGTTAATATATATGTATGTATACGTCATATATGTATAGTTTTTAGTAAAATGTATGTAGTGTGTAGTTATATATCATTTTGTTTAGTGTTACTTTATTCTATATTGCCGCACCTATGTCAAATTCTCACCACTCCATGGGTTGACTGGTAGAGAATGCTTAAAGGCATTAAGTCCGCCCTTTGTATTCTTTTGTTTTAAGGAATTCTATGAAGAATAAATAAATAAATAAAATAAATAATGTAGTATAGTGAAATAACACAGAGACATTACAATTATTATTATGGGGTATCTATAAAGTTTTCTTATCTGGTTGGGCAGTAGAAATATATAATTGTAAATGAACATGGTCAACATACGTAAATATCAATAAAGTAAAATCAATATATAAAAATTACATAAATTTATAAAAACCCAACCAGATGGAAACCCTCGGCAGGGGCGACCAAACGGACGAGGGTTAGCGGGAAAGGGAAAGAAACCGGCGGACGATGCGGGAGGTATCGAGGAGCACCGTCTTCCGCATTTGAGATTGGAGCGGTCCGTCACGGAATCCCAGTCGCCTCAGATGACCCAAGGGGCTGACTGGGATTAACCCGTTCGCAGAAACGACCACAGGAATAATTTCGATCAGCAGACTATCCCACATGTCGGTCACTTCGTGAGCCAGGTCCAGATATTTTGTCAGCTTATCTGTTTCGGCTTTCACGAGGTTCTCGTCATAAGAAATGGTAATGTCGACCAAAATTATACTTGACTGTGCCCGGTCCATCATCAGAATATCAGGCTTATTCGCAAGAATAATCCTATTTGTGATGATGGCCCGGTCCCACTGGAGCCTAGCGCGGTCATTTTCGAGTACGGTTTCCGGCAAGTACTTATAATATGGCAGCTTCTGATCCACGAGACCGTATTTCAGAGCGAGCTCCTGATGTAGAATCCTGGCTACTAGGTTGTGTCTTTGCAAATACTCAAAGTTAAAAAGCGCCGAACAATTATTATTAATTATTAACAATTTACAAATATTATTAATATTATTATATGTATTCTGTGTCAAATGAGAATATCTGTTGTAGAACTAGACTAACCGACATATCCCAACGGATTAGTAAACTAAAGTGGCAATGCACCAACAATACAGCTCGAAGAACCAACAACCGATGGAGGAGAAAGACTCTTGAGTGGCAGCCTCGTACTGGTATGTGAAATCTAGGGCTTAGAAGAAGCAGAAAGATGCAGGCGGTATAGGACAGCGATTTGTAGCATTACTTGGAAGAGGCATATTGTCAGGGATGGACTTGTCAAGGGCTGTAATGATAATAATGACGATGATGATGATGATTCACTATAGCACGATATCTATCTCGCCTTGCCTTAATATACCACCTTACTTATATTTGACAGTTTTATCTAATGTTAGGGAAATCTCATTTAACTTTGTAAATCTTCAGTGTTTAAAGATGAAAGATATAACGGAAAGTTTAATGACATCTTTGTTCCCGTAGATAGTTTTAAGCTCTATTTTGAAACTCTGATACTAACACAGTTAACTATACAAAAAGAATAATTAAGATTAGGAAAATTACAACTCAAGTTATTTTTTATAGAATGAAGATCACAAACGAGCACACAGTCCACCTGATGGTAAGTGAATGCTGTGGCCCATAGACATTTATCTTTATCCTTGATTAAGAATCAGCATACATATGCGTTGTCGGACCAGGACAAAGAATCCGGGACAAAAGTTTTTTCCGGACCAGGACCAGGATTAAGAATGCTCTTTACCAGTACAAAAGGTCTTCGGTTATCTACACTCACCATACGAAGGGTAGCAAAATTAATCATTAAGCTGCTTTTTAACGCTGGTATTCTGTGAGAGCGTGTTACTGCCCCGGTTGAGCCAACCCGTTCGTACTTACCATGCATGAAAGTAAGCAAGTGTGTATTCAAATTTAATAGAACCAAAATTAAATTGTCTGAAATCCGTTGTACTTTTTTAATCAGGATTGATTTTTAATTTTAGCCAGCTCGAATAATCCTTTCATTAATTTTGTCAATAATAGCAGCCAGGATGATGTCATTTTTTAGATAACATTTTCTATACATTTTTTTTTTATTTTAAATAATTTTATTTAATTTTAAGGATTTTCTTCTGTATCGTAGAGACAGTTTACAAACATAAATTGCACAAGTACAAACATCCAGACCGGAGCATACTTGTTCCGAGGTTCGACCCCATAGCCCTTAGTACTGCAAGTTATTGCTAAGACCTTGCGGCATGGATATATCGAAATCTCTAGTTACTAAAACACTTGACTACGTTTTTTATTTCCATGTCAAAGAAATTCTGTTCATTTTCTCTTTCAGCTCACAAGAGCTTAAAAATGCAGTTTTACTGCTCCCCGGTGTCTGTTAAATAAAACTCTAGCGTAAAACTTTCATAAATGTTTACGTGGTGCACGATTGTAACGACACAAAAGACCTCACGTAGCTAGCTCTACAATGGGAATGCGCCATACCGTTTCCATCTCTTGTTTGATTTTAAATGAAAACTATATTGTAGTACATGTGTTTGTTTGATTCACTCTAATGCTAGGGTATGAGTTCGTTATACTCTGTTTTGTCTGGATTTGAAAAGGGAACAATTTTTATATACGTAATGGTTACGAGTATGGGTGCATCAATAGGCACACAACGTATGCTTGATTAAGAATCAAATTGCCTCGTCGCCTTTAAATAGATCGCCGTTTCTCGTTACTAAAACACATAGCAAATCAACACTATACTGACATTCTACGCTGGTATTTTGATAGTGCATGGTCTTCCCGTGTAGCAGCGGTCGAAATATATCCACTCTCCATATCATCCCGTGGCTGTCGTGAGAACAGTAGCATCTCCTTTATAAAAACTGAAGATTATAAAAACACTGATTTACATCCCGCCTTCCATGCGTGGCAATTATAGCAAAATTCCATTTTGGTTTACACCCCACCAACCATGCGTGGCAACTATAGCAAAATTCCCCCTAAAAGGAAATCTTTGGGTGAGGACTATGTTCAGCAGTGAACTTTTATATCCTGTATTGGTATGGTGGTCTTCCCAGGTGAAATCAAACAATTCTGTACATATCCGTTGTCTTCCGACCGTGGCAACATTTAACATAGTTGCCACGCTTGGCAGGCGGATTGGCAACCACAGTTTTTATTATTTTATTAGTTGTTATTAACCGTGTTACCGCCACTTCTCAAATTAAAGTATTCCGCGTTTTTGGTCAATGTTATTGACGAATCAGATTTACTCTATAATACCATTCATTCATTCCATTCATTCCTTCTTACGACCGATAACCGGGTAGAAGAAGTCTAAGTAAAACACGCCCGCACGCGGAAGCATATTGTGTCACGCTCGCTACTCGCATATCTATTTAATTATCATACGCTAAAATCACAGCCGTGAATTGTATAAAATAAGTGTAAAACGCGCAAGAAAACTAAGAGTGTACCAAGCGAGTGTCAAACTCAAGTACGAGAAGAAGCTGACGGAGTTCGTCGGGTTTCCTTCAGTTTTATGTGTCGGTTGCAAATTTCAACGAAATCCAATTCCAACTACCTATTACAGTCCACTTTATACCAATTTTAAACCACGCGTCATCAAACCGTGACCTGCTATTGCGCCATCTATTTCATCTCACGCTATTGTTTTAGCGGCAGCATAAGGTGAATAAACGAATTTTAAATATAACTTGTAAATAATAAACGAGTACATACTTTTGTTATACCTGTTAAAGTTGTTTTTAAATATTTAAATTTAAGTACCCAATTACGTGTATGGCGTCGTTACAATAAATATTTCTTTCTATCTTTCTTTTCTACTGTATATTTGGGAGTCAACTTGTGCAAACATGCCCGACACGACTGTCGTTCCGTACTCATAACTTATGTCGCGGTCTGCACATTCATTGAACCTCAAGTCGACGTACATTCAGGTAATATAAAGGTTTTCGTCGGAGGAAATATAACGGCGTGTTAATAAAGACGCTTCTCTCCCGTGTAATAACCTTTGATACTGCCGACATGTTGGCTAATAAACTAAATATTTTATGGCATTGGTTGGTTTTTATTGCCGAACACGTATGAAACTAGTACAGTAGAAAGTGAGATTCTGAAGCCATCGTGCTTTATTCTTCGACTCATGAGCCAACCAAGAAAATAAAGATATAAAAAATGAACATTATTTGCTGTTCACACACGTAAGAAAATAAATCGATGAACAATCGATCGAAACATCAAATAAGATATCGATTCTTATGGGATTGAAAATAAAAAAATAAATGAAAGCATACATTTTTACAAAATATTAATTTTAATTTTCATGTAAATATTAAACTTTTGTAACAATATCTTTTAATTAATTCTTAATTCAAATAAAATATACAATAAACTCATAAAAAACTTTTCATAAAAATAGTCAATAATAGTAGATACCTGAACTAGGAAAAACCCGTATCTCAGGTGTATGTGCTAATAAACACTTTTATTTATTTATATATGTAAAAAAGAAACAAATAACAATCAAGTTTCATTAAGAAATATGTTGGAACCTCATTTTTATATTTATTGCAGGAGAGATCAACTCTTCGCTAGACAATATTTATGACACTCTCAACTACATATGCTGAAAACCTTTGTTATATGGGAATGAGTGTGCATAAATGCAAGGTGTTTTACTGCACTTTTGAACATATGCGATCTTGGATTAAAAATATCCAAGCTAGGGCTTTGCGTGGTTATTTTACTTTCTTATTATGGGCTTCTTATTATGGGGTTGTTGTGTTATTCTTATGTAATGTTTGAACAATGCAATAAATTAAACTCACTGATGCAGTTTAATAACTCTCTCTTTATTGGTTTGGTGGAGACTTATATATAGTGGTTGTGACGTAGGTACGTAGGTAGGGGGCAGGGTTTGTGTTACGTGGTTCCAGGTAGAGCCACATGAATGGTATCTTCTTCTATAAATATAATATGATATTACTGAACTAAATAGCTGATATTTCTACTCCTTATATGGAGTCCACGTTGAGTGATGATATCATTTAATATTCCTGTTATATTGTTTTATCATAGTACCTACACCACAGATAAAATGTATTCCTAGGAATTTGTGGATTGTTTTTTGTAGCTAAATTTAATATATTTATAATTAATAAATTTATTGAGTCTCACTATAACTAACGACGTTGCGAGCCAGAGTACATTTCTAGTTAAGTATTCTAAGAACTCTTTTTTGAACGCTTTCTATTCTATCCGAATGGACCGTGTAGCAAGGAGACCAAACAGTAAAAGCATATTCAAGAATGCTACGGACTAGACTATAATAGACGATCAGGAAGATTTGAGACTGTTTAAAACCATTAGTGCATCAATATACTGTAAAATATTTCTGTTACTTAATTAAAATTACGGTTAATTTAATGAAAGATAATTGTCATACATTAAAGAAAATTAAGCAACATTTCCGTATCATCTCATAAAAAAATTAGTAGCCATATCCGAGTTTGCAATCTACTACATTTTATGGATACAAACATGTACAAAATTACATTTATTTTATTATAAGGAAATTGAACAAGGAATGTAAAATATCTATGCATGGAAAGAATGCCTTATTCTAATGTTAGTGCCACTTTATTTTTGTGTCTTTCATCAGCGACCTCCCTCTTGTCTGGCAATTACTTTGATTGCTGTGTTTGTAATGTACTCATAATGAATAATTGGCGAAATGAGAGGACATTACAATATTTATATAGGAGAAGAGATCGGAATAAGATAGGGCCGAATGTTGTGATTTTCAATACAGCTCTGAGCACGTTCCAGTAGTAGCCGTGTAGATTTAGCTGATACTCCTCTTTTGGATATACAATAGGTAATTATCAATGAGGGCTAATAATCTTTCGTCCACCAGATGTCGCTAGTAGGGACTGAGGTGAAATTTTTTGTTACACAATGTAATAAAATTGAGAAGTTGCGTTTAAAATAAATATTTTATCGGTTTCTAGAGTATTAGATAAATACACAAAACAATATCTAAGTGGTTTGTTCCTTAATGTTTTTCACATTATTTAAGTTACTTTTAATTTTTCTATTTTTAGGAATGTCCATATTTTGGTTTATTCATTTCAAATCTAATTAATATAAAATATAACTAATATTACAAAATTAAATTTTGAACATTATATTTTCTTAACATATTAACTTCCCCGCCATGTAATTTGTCAAATATTTCACCTCGTTCCAAAGTGGCGCCGCTCTGGTGGCAAAAGTTGCCAATGCCATCACAGACACAAAGCGAAATATACCTGTTTTATTAATTAAATATCAGCAAAAGGACGAATCTTTTAAAATCAAGCATTAGTTTACGGACTCTCCTGCATAAGGGATCTGTCTGGTTTTTAAATTTAAATTTGTAATTTATAATTAAAGCATCATATCTATATAAATAATAAACCTAGCAAGCTAACAGCATAGCAAAGTGGCGAATCAATCAGCTTTGTAGCGGTTTCTAACGGTTGCCGTTGAGCAATCAGTTTCAAATTAGGAGGTTCAGATGCCTGGGTGATCAGTAATCGATTGCTGAAAACAGAATTTGAAAATTCGAACCCGTTCTCGAGATAATCGTGTGACAGACGGACAGACGGACGGACAGACGGACTGACGGACAGACGGACAGACATCGTGAAATCAACAAGTGACTTCGCAAGCTTCGCCACTTAATAATTGATAAATATAAATACTAAATAAAACTAAATTGACAAACGAACTTACAGTTCACCTGATGGTAAGTGTCTATTGCAGACCATGGACTACCTGTAGCCAACATAAATATTTTTAACACAAAAAAAAAACATTTTATACAAGAAGGCCAGATGCATAGTCACACCTGAGAGCTTAGATTAAATGCCTGTTATTAAGCCAGCTTTCTATACCCCTCAGAATAGAATACAGCTATACAAGGAATGTTATTTGGCAACTGAAATAGGTACGGGTAACAGACGCAAGTAAAAAAAACGGACAGACGGATGGCAGAATAGGATATTCTAAGTGGTAAAATTTAATAGTCTTTGTATATAAAATAACTTGATCCTTGTTAGCAGTATATTTAGTGATAGAAAGGTACAGCTTGTCGTTTATTTTTATTTTTTTTGTAAAAAGAAAAATGTTTTCGTCGGATAGTTTTATGTTGGATTGCATGATATACTGAACCAAGTTTTCGTAGAAATTTTTCGTACAAAGCTACAGAAGATCAATAAGCCTTGAACTTTGTTTCATTAATGATTAGTTTTAGCAGGTAAATGCTAAACGATTTCGTGATGTGATCAGATAAAGACAAAGCGTATCCAATAATTGCTCTGAGTATAAAAAATCACAATTATAGACTGAACAAAGTTAGGAAATCGTAATCATCCTTGAATATTTAGAATAAGTAATAGTATATTATTTAGTTAGCGAATTATAGGATAGTTTAGGTGCATAAGAATTAAGTATTAAGTATTAGGTAATTGAAGTTTATGTTTTGATAAAGAAATATTACGTAGTTCTACCTATGTTAGACTTACTTATTAAGTGGCGAAGCTTGCGAAGTCACTTATTGATTTCACGATGTCTGTCCGTCTGTCCGTCTGTCCGTCTGTCCGTCCGTCTGTCCGTCTGTTGTTTCGAATTTTCAAATTCTGTTTTCAGCAATCGATTACTGATCATCCAGGCATCTGAACCTCCTATTTTGAAACTGATTGCTCAACGGCAACCGTTAGAAACCGCTACAAGGCTGATTGCTTCGCCACTTTGCTATGCTGTTAGCTTGCTAGGTTTATTTTATATGTTACTTTTACTTTTTTAGTTACTTAAGAAGTACGCCTATTTTTCTTTTTTTTTTTTAGAATAAGGGTGACAAATGAGTACACTGTCTACCTGATGGTAAGTAGTAAAGAATTAAAGTGCGGATGCGTTGTCATCCCTGAGGACTAACATAGAATGCTTCATTGCTATTAAAAAAATTTTTTCAATAAAAAATCTTGAATATTTTATGTTGCCTTTCAAAAAGTATTCGATCAATCAGACAAAGCTGAAACGCTTCATAAAGAAAAATGCTAGGCATCAATAACGAAGAGTTATAAACGACGGGTTTATATGAACAAATTATTATGAACCCTTTAACGCAACAACGTTTCCTACTTGGGATTGATTACAGTTCGACCTCGGGCGGGTTGAGAGCTCAACAGATTATGGCGTTTTTCGGCTGACCGTAGTAGGGATTTGAGGCTTGACCACTTCACAGATAATTGCCGGAGCGTTCATTATACGGAGACTTAAGTGTACTTATGTGATGCGTGCTTCCAATTAATACACACACACACACACACACACACACACACACACACACACACACACACACACACACACCCATACACACACACACACATACACACACACACACATACACACACACACACACACCCATACACACACACACACACACACACACACACACACACACACACACATATATATATATGTGTGTGTGTGTGTGTGTGTGTGTGTGTGTGTGTGTGTGTGTTTATGTGTGTGTGTGTGTTTGCGTGTGTGTGTGTAATGTATAATGTGATGTTATTTACATTACTGCTGCTACTATTTTCTATTTGTTCGTGAAGATTCATTACAATCGGTGCAGCCATTTCAAAGATTAGCTTATTTATTAGATAGATTAGATAAGACAGACAGACAACATTTCAAAACATGGTTATTCATGTCTGAATGGCATATAAATATCCCCTTAGCCTCAATATAAGGCAGTAATTTCTACGAGCATATTACACACAGACACTTCAGTTTTGTTTATATGTACAGATATATAGAATATTATTTGTAATATAAAAATTATACTATTACTTATGCGTGGTACAGACGGTAACAGTATGCACTTACCATCAGGTTAAATGCGTGCTTGTTTGGCACCCTTATTTTATAAAAAATAGGAATATGTGGTATCGAGGGCTGTGCTTACTTTTCTGCGTCATGCTATCCTATGACTGACAATCCTTAAGATTTAATCAGCTGAATTTACAATGGGCTCATAAATTAAAATTTTCACAAATTTAAATAGCATTTATTCGACATTCCTCATTTTGGACTGCAATAAAATATTCACCATAAGTTTTAACTACTTAGTTTAAACGTTTTAAAATGAATTTAAACCATTTAATAAAAAAATATAAAAGCGTTTTTACTTGTGATTCACTTCAACAATATGTCTACAAAGAGAACGGTATGATACAAATAACATGATTTTTCTACAAAGCTATATATTTCTATGTATGCTAAAAATACAAAGCTGTATTTTAGCTAAAGCATTGATATAAAGATTAAGACACTTATAGCAGCCAGGCTAATCAACCCTCAACCGTTTAATAAATAAATTAATAATGTTACGTGCACGCCGTCGCAGCTCGCCGATAACGCGCGCGCGCCGGTCTGCATCACTTTTATAGCCCCGTTCAGCAACGCAGCTACGAGAAACGATCCACTAGTATATCGCCCGCAAACGGAGCGCGAAATACATATAATAGTTGTACATAATATTTTATTGATAAATCTTTATTGGTCAAAATGTATGTATTGTAATTGGCTAAGTAAATAAAATATTTTACTATTGCTAAACTAAGGACGTAGCCAGGCATATAAATATAGGCAGGGTTAGCTGAAAATATATACATCATATACATCATTCGCTTGCACATCAGAAAAAATAGTTTTATTTCTCCGCTCCTAGACCACTCGGAGTCTGTTAATAGTGGACACTATACACCACTATTACACACTGTTCAGCTCACATCACAATCACTCTGTCCTTGAGACGACATTATATTTGTACCCTATGGAAATGATTAATCTGCTCATTAGCCTTCATCATTATCATCATTACAGCCTTTCACAAGTCCACTGCTGAACATAGGCCTCCCCCAAGGAATGCCACAAAGCACGGTCCTGAGCCACCTGCATCCATCGACTTCCTGCATATCTTACCTGGTCGTCACTCCATCTAGTGGGGGTTCGCCCTACACTTCGCCTGCCGGTACGAGGCTGCAACTCGAAAACCTTTTTTCCCCATCGGTTGTCGGTTCTTCGAGCTGTATGGCCGACCCATTGCCATTTTAGCTTACTAATCCGTTGGGCTATGTCGGTTACTCTGGTTCTACTGCAGATATCCTCATTTCTAAGTTTATCATGCAGATAAACTCCGAGCCATAGCCCTCTCCATAGCTTGCTGAGCGACCTTGAGCTTCCTCATCCAGCCAGCAGTGAAGGAACACGTCTCAGTTCCGTATGTTATCACTGGCAACATGCACTGGTTGTACAGTCTTGTTTTCAAGTTTTGAGATATACCTGAAGAGATGATGTGCCCTTATTTCCCGAACGCTGCCCAACCGAGTTGAATCCGTCGATTGACCTCTCGGTCGAAGTTGGACTTACCTAGTCGGACTAATCCCAGGTAAACACACTCGTCAACAACTTCGAGCTTAGTGCTCCCAACAACTACTGGCATAGGTGTGACATGGACATTAAACATGATCTTTGTTTTATCCATGTTCATCTTAAGATCTATCCTTGGGGAAAAACTATGGAGGTCATTGAGCATAGTGTTCAGGTACTCCAGCGATTCTGCCATAAGCATTATATCGTCGGCAAATCGAAGGTGAGTAATGTACTCGCCATTGATGTTAGTCTTCCAATGCAGCAGTGAAGAGTTTCGGGGATATGACGTTACCCTGTCTATTGGATAGGTAACGTAATCTGGTTCTGTACTCGGATAGCCATCGTAGCCCTACTGTACAAGCACATCAACACTTCGATATACCGACAGTCAACTTGGCACCGCTGAAGGCAATGCAGCACCGCCCTAATTTCGACGGAATCAAAGACTTTCTCATAGTCCATATACGCCAGGCATAGTGGCAAATTCTACTCCTCGGACTTATGTAGAACTTGCCGAAGCTTTCAGAAGCTCCGCTGTAATTCCATCCTCGCCTGGGGCCTTGCCGTTTTTAAGATGCTGGCGAGCCATTCTAATCTCACTCAGACTGACGTCCGGGATATCTTTGGAATAGTGTCGGATAAGACTCGCTCTTGAATCGTTACACACACTTGCGTGTGGCTCTAACGATGACGTGTACAGCTGCCCATAGAACCTCTCAATCTCACTCAAAATCTCATGTGTCCCGGAAACGATGCTGCCACATTCGGTCTTCAGCTTTGACAGTTGGCTCTTTCTGGCAGACAGATCCCTGGCAAAGACTTTGAAGCCTTGGTCCCGCTCGATCGCTTCTTCAATACAAGCTATTAAGAGTGTGATCGGAGAGTTTTTCGACCACATGGACAGTTTCCACGAGCTTGTCATTCATATCGTCCACTTCATTGCAGACATTGAACTGGCGAGCCATTCTAATCTCACTCAGACTGACGTCCGGGATATCTTTGGAATAGTGTCGGATAAGACTCGCTCTTGAATCGTTACACACACTTGCGTGTGGCTCCAACGATGACGTGTACAGCTGCCCATAGAACCTCTCAATCTCACTCAAAATCTCATGTGTCCCGGAAACGATGCTGCCACATTCGGTCTTCAGCTTTGACAGTTGGCTCTTTCTGGCAGACAGATCCCTGGCAAAGACTTTGAAGCCTTGGTCCCGCTCGATCGCTTCTTCAATACAAGCTATTAAGAGTGTGATCGGAGAGTTTTTCGACCGCATGGACAGTTTCCACGAGCTTGTCATTCATATCGTCCACTTCATTGCAGACTTTGAAGCCTTGATTCCGCTCGATCGCTTCTTTAATACGAGCAGTATTAATGTTGCGTAAGTCTCGCCGCATGCATTTGGTGATCTGTCTGTTTAGTTGCCTGTATGCTGTCAAATACCATTAGCCTTACTTAACTGTAATTACAATGCAGCAATTAATCAGGGTGAATCCCTCATATTCCTTGCTACATTGGTCAAACTCATCAACTGTTCTCTGAAGGTGATCCTTTTATTTAAAAACGTTAGTATATTCTTGATTTTTAATGATTTTAAATTATAAGTAAAACACTTTCTTTATAGGGAGGATGTTTCCCCATAGTTTCCACACTTGTGATACCTTCTGACAACCGCAGTATTATTTTTAGTTTCTTTGTGTAAGACGCAGCTGCCTATCTGCTGGTTTGTTTCCATCAGATGCCTCTTACGACACGATAGATACGAGGATGATATTATGTGCTAGTGATTTATCTTACGCCACTACATGGTTATTTCATGTTCATTTTTTTAAAACACCGGGACGTGACACTTACCGGCTATTCGGTGTGAAAAGCCGTAGCAATGTCGTTATTCCTGTTGCATTATAAATCATGGCGTTCTCTGAAGTAAGTCTCGGTGAAAGCCATTGTATTTGAGTAAGCCATTAGGGTCTGTACTCTGTATAGTAGATGGGATATCAGAAACCAAACGAGACGAACAAAAATACGAAGTCAAGTTTTTTAAATTTTTATTTTAAACAGAATCTCAAGTTGTTTGGAAAAATGGATGGTTAAAAATAATTATTAAATAATAATTGGGTATGGATGGAATCGCGAGTTTTGTCGCGTAAATTATTTTAACTCGCGATACTATCCATACCATCTGGATGATTGGCGGTCCACCACTGTGCAATTTAGAAGAAGTTTTCTTCCTCGCACAAATTCCTGGTGGAATCGACTACCATCAACAATTTTTACCGGACCGATACGACTCAGGGACCTTTAAAAAAGGCCGGCAATGCATCTGCAATTCCCCTGGTGTTGCAGTTGTTCATGGGCGGCGGTAGTTACTTACCATCAGGTGAGCCGCATGCTCGTTGGCTCCTCTCTTATAAAAAATAAATTTAATTAGTACGTGATGCTTTTTAGTTATTAATGAAGTGATAACTGAAAAACATCAGGCATAAAAATATCATTCTGCTACTTCTTTTAGCGGTATTTATGCTGCTGAAAGAAATGGCGGATGAGTAGAGGAAGCCCTTAACCGAAATAATATATCGGCAAAATTGGAAAAATTGGGCTTGCTGAAGATGGACTAAATTCCGAGTACTCGCATGTATGCATACGGATATGCATGCGAAAGAAGCGAGAGAAGTGTGTCAAGATCATGTCGATTGTAACGGTTCCTTGTTCTGTTGCTTGATAAGTCAATGTGGTATAAAAGAAAGAATACAATTTACTCTTAATCTGAATTTGCCCTCAGACATGGTTGTTAAATTCCTTGCTGGTAAATTTGATAATTTACAATTTTGTAAATTTTTATGAAAATGCTTAAAGAATTAGATTTGGATTCCAGATTGACGAAAAAAATTACAAAGTTTAAAATGGTTCCGATACAGTATATAATAATGATATTCATTTTTAATTGAAAGCAAGTTTTAATAATCTTTATTTAAAAATTAAGGTTAAAAATTAACACACAGTCCTTCTAATGGTAAGTGAATGCTGAGGCCCATAAACTTCTAAATCTATCCTTGATTAAGAATCAAAATGCAGATGGATTGTCATCCACGCATTTTGATTTTTAATGAGGAATAAATGTAGAGATGTCAATGAACCACATTATCCACTTTCCGTCAGGTATTTAATTAAGAAAAAACAACAGTAGAGCAATATATATCGCGTATCCTACTTTTCCTCACTTTGAAAATTCTTGCAAAGATTATTAATTTATTACGAACTAGCAGCTTGGGCTGGACTCATTCATGCAGCGTCGTTTAAATTATATGAATTAATTATTATCAATGACCATTAACTTAATAAATTTTTCGATTTTATATAAAATACTCCAAGTTTTTCGGATAAAATATGTCTTAGATCTCTCCTGGTATTGTTCCCTATTTATTCTTTATTGTTCATCAAAATCTGTTCAGTCATTTCGACGATTAGCTCAGACAGTTATACATACAAAAAATTTAGAAATGATTATTGTCATGTCTTAATTGCATGTAAAAAAATCCCCGGGCTCAATAAAGGGCTCTTATTTCAATATTACAGAGATACACTTCAATTTTGTTTATCTGTGTTGATAATAAGTGCATCATGTTGAAACCAAAAGGCAAATAATTTTTTTTGTTTGATGCAAAACATTTTCGAACATTTGAATGTACTGAACCGATAAAACAGATATTTCTTCAATGCAAGCCTACAAAAATACAGCTCAAATTAACCTTAACAAAAACCACTTTAATATTTAAAGAAAAATATAGATTAATATTTCTTTGGTCTTTTGTGGAATATGGAGCATGGATCCAAGTAGTTGCTCTCAATCTCCAAACAGATTGAACGTTAACCTTTATAAGCCTTCTTAATATTTTTTATACTATTATTCCTTGTATTAAAATATAAAAAAACAGTATAAATTCGAACGTTAAGTAAACAGTATAATTTCAATAATAATATTCGAGTTTATAAAAGAATAAATAACACGCTGACTATGAGCTGTGATGCAACTAGTGAGAATGCTAGATCTATACTAATATAATAAAGCGGAAGAGTTTTTTTGTTTGTTTAAACGCGCAAATCTCTGGAACTACCACTACCACTACTCCGATTTGAAAAATTCTTGTTCTATATTATAGCCAGATTCATGTGGAATAGTATAGGCTATCTAGCATTAAGCTATATTAATCAGCTAGCCTTAAATATGGATATTTGTTAAGCAAGTCAGAAGAAAAAGCACTTCCGAAATGATTTATCCGCGTACGCTGGTGGTATCGTTAGAGACACGAAAATTCAATGTTCTAGAAAAATATAGACCTTTACTCCGTCTAAAAGAAGTCCGCGAAACCATTTGTCTATTTCTTATACATAAGCCATAATTTGGTATTTTGTGACAAAAAAATATTGAAAATTTAAAAGTGATTTATTATTAGGCATGGCCTATTTATCCTTACGAACGAAAGTTACTTCATCATCAAGACAATTTTATGAAGATAAACTTGGTTCTGTATACCATGTTATTAGGACGCATAGTTTAAGAGATAATGTAAAATTAAAATAATTCAATACTTGGCTGGGCGCGCGAACGACGTTTAAACCCTAGCCGTTATAAAATGCTTGAACTAGGTTATGTCGCGCACCTCGGACACGTGATGACGCGGTTGAAACCGCGGGGCACAGCTAGTCATATCACATTTGTCGACAACCGAGTTCTTTCTGATCGGCTAGATTCACTCGCGCTGCGAAGAGATGTTGCATCTCTTCGCGTATTGTATCACATCTAGCACGGGAAGTGTTCTGAGGAATTGTTGGGACTAATTACAGCCGCTCAATTTCACCATCGCAAATCGCGACATAACTCGCAATACCATCCATACCATCTGGACGATTGGCGGTCCACCACTGTGCGATTTAGAAGATGTTTTCTTCCTAGCACAACTTCCTTGTGGAATCGATTACCACCAGCGAATTTTCCGGACCGATACGACTCAGGGACCTTCAAGAAAAGAGCCTACTCCTTTTTAAAAAGCCGGAAACACATCTGCAATTCCCCTGGAGTTGAAGTTGTTCATGGCCGGCGGTAATCGCTTACCGTGAGGTAAGCCGCATATTCTTTTGCCACCTCCCCTATAAATAAAATAAAAAAAGAAATTCATGTAATAATTACATTGTCAATTCTTTTTAGTACGTGAACAAAATTTCAGATTATTCAGACTTCCAGACGTGGATGTAAATTGTATTATTTTATAATATATAAAATACTAAAGGACACAATTTTTCACTATTACAAAAGTTGACTGGCATACTAGCATTAAGTCCGCCCTTTTTAATCTTTATGGTTATAACAAAAAAACATTTTAAGTAAAGAAATAAGGGCGTTAAGCCCATAGACATCTACAAAATGCACGTGAGAATCTCGTTACCAGTAAAAAGGGTCTCCGGTTCACAACACTCACTATGCGAAAAAGCATTATTTTGCTGTTTTAAGTTTTTGTTAAAGTAGTTTACAAATAGAATGTCGTCTAAATATTTACAAAAAATCTTCATTCTTTATTTTGCTAGCCTTAGAAGTGGAAGTTTTTTAAATTTATATGGGACTACTGGGAATACTTTAGAAAAAGTATTTAATAGAAAAAAAACAAAATTTTTATGCTTATCATCATCACAAAAGAAACAGAGAATAGAATTGAGAATATTTTATAAATTACTTACTTTATTTGAAATTCGTTACTAATTTAGCTTACTTTGTTAGAAATTTGTTGCTTTTAAGTAACAAATTTCAAAATAGTAAGCCTCTAACTAGTTTTTCTCATCTCTAGGCCGGGGCACCACAGTGTCAGTTCCTTTTGCTTGATCCAGTGCATAGCAGTGAATCGTCGAAGACCGAGTTCTTTCTGATCGCCTTGACTCACTGACGCTACGATGGGATGTTACATCTCTTTGTATATTCTATCGCATCTAGCACGGGGAGTGCTCAGAGGAACTGGTAAGACTTTTGCTTACGCATACACTCGAACACTATAATCCTTCCTGCACAGACGGCTAGTCTTCATTAAAACTGGCCGTCGTGACATCAATTCCGACCGGAGAACATTTATTTGTTTGAGTACCTTTTAAGGTAAGTTATAATTTTGTATGCATATTGGCGGGACAAAGAGTACCTTTCATTTAATGGTGTGCATTTTTTTTATAGAATAAGGACCACAAACGAGCACACAGTCCACCTGATGGTAAGTGGTTGCTGTGGCCCATAGACATCTACATCTATCTTCGTTTGCCAATTAAAATGCATATGCGTTGTCATCCGTGAGGACTATGATAGAATGCCTCTTTTCCAGTAAAAAGGGTCTCCGGTTCTCTAGACTCACCATACAAAACACAGCAGCATTAAGCTGCTATTTCACGCTGGTATTCTGTGAGAGCGTGGTCCTTCCCCGGTTGAGCCGACCCATTCGTGCTACAACTATACTATTAATATAGCTGCAGCATGGCTCTACCACGTTAGGATATCAAGATTTGTAAATTAATCTTTGTTCACAATATAAATTATATAAAAAAACTCCTTTCAAAATCCTTGTAAAATATAATATTTGAGAATCTGCAATATTCGAAGAGAAAGAAGTAAGGTAAGAACTTTTTAATGAGAACAACGTTCAACTAAAAAGTAGCGATGAATATCGTTTCAGTCTTTACCGTCGGACAGAAGAGAACTTACTGCTTCAGCAAATAATAAACTGCACGATCTGAATGAACTGAACGATCTTGAGATACTTTTATGTACCCTATGTATAATCTTTATATTATATTTAAATGGATAAATTCGTTTATTGCGTATGTATTTTTATACCATTCATTCGACTACAATGAAATTTTTGTATGTTGTTGTGTGCGCCCACGAAGTCTTCTGACAAGAAAGGAATATTGTTTTTTATTATTTTCTACGCGTTCCAATACAATAAAGTGTACGCAATAGGTGCACTCTCTAATTCCTCTATCTTATAGTCTGATGGGACAGGAATCTGAACTCAGGACATATGAATCTGAAGTCACGCTTACGACCACTTCACTAATGAGCCACTAAAGTCAAGTGTGTATATGCGTGCGTGTGTACGTGCGTGTGTATGTGTGTGTGTGTGTGTGTGTGTGTGTGTGTGTGCATGCATTTCTATTCCATTCAACTGACTACGAAAAAATTAAGTGAGTTATTTCACTTAAAGATTATTAAGACAATTCAACAACCAACGAGAGAGGCGCATATCAAGCCGTGGTCTTTTAGAGGCTTGTGATAACAAAGAAGAAGGGTGTCATTACTCATTAAACTTTCACTACCGTCACGCAACCCTAATACTATGACTTATAAAAATAAAAATAGTTCAAACTGTATCCACCAGTTCGTTGAGTTTCGTCTTGGTCGTTAAGGCATGCAACATGGAATAAAACAAAACACTTCCGCTTTGGAAAGAGAGCGGTATGAATACGATGCGAATAAACTACGAAGACAAAAATATCGGAGCTTTTCTCTTTTTATGCGTTACATGAATACGTCAACATACTGTAGTATAATAAAATTGATCCAGTTGATTGACACAAGATAAAGGTATGTGTTTTTATTAAACTGAAGTGGCGAACAAACTACCTGATGGTAAGGGCTTCTGCTGCTAACTTCAAGCAAAGATTAAAGATGCGTTGTCACCCATGATGACCATGAGATCTTTATGATTTATCACATAAAAACCGATTACTCTAAGGACGAATACCGCAATATATACGATGAATTAAGAATGCCTCTAATGTCACCATCCCACTACATTCAAATTCATAATTCAAATACATAAAATAATACGCAAAAAATTCTGCAACAGGTCTCCTAGGTGCTAAGATTCTGCTGACTAGAAGTTAATGCTGACACGTGTTTCATATGGTAAGTGTAGAGAACCGGTGACCCATTTTTCTGGAAATGAGCCATCCCATCGTAATCCTCAGGGGTGACAACGCATCTGCATTTTCATTCTTAATGGAGGATAGATGTATACTTCTATGGGGTCACACCATCCATATAACATCATGAGGACGTTGTGCTCGTTTGTCAACTTTATTCTATTAAAATCCTCAAATAATAGACCATAACTACATCTACACCTACGTAGCCATAATATACCTTTTGTCTGGTGTTGAAGCATTTTATATCAGCTCTCTTGGGTGAAACCATATTTATATTTTCATTTTGAATAGAGGATGAATAAAATGTGTACGGGTCCCTACGTACACTAAACATGATGTAGACTATGTTCTTATTTGTCATACTTACATAACCGTATGATATTTTGAATACATTAACTGAAAACAAAGGTTTAAATAAACGCATTTTGAAATTTTAATCAAGCGACCATCGCATAGTGCATTCACATAATTTGCCTGTGCCATGTCCCTCTGTGGTACGACTGTAATCTAAAACTGAATGAAAATCATTGCGTTAGGAATTATTTCAAAAACTTTATACTTTGTTTGGAAACGACTTACTTGTTATAGAAGCATTAACAAAGTAACTACAGAATATATATTACGCAAGCTCACAATAAAAAAGAATATCCTAATTTGTTTTGCATTTTATGTGAAAAACATTCTCATAATATTTTTTTTTTAATTTTGCCTTAAAGAATTACGATTATGTTTTCATGTAAATGATTCAGTTTTGATATT
This sequence comes from Parnassius glacialis, assembly GCA_033319125.1. Taxonomy (NCBI): domain Eukaryota; kingdom Metazoa; phylum Arthropoda; class Insecta; order Lepidoptera; family Papilionidae; genus Parnassius; species Parnassius glacialis. Next base: position 56,849,951 of record JAVANC010000005.1, read on the forward strand.
TAAGCTTGATAGAATAAGTATACATATTTCTGTAGTATTAATTATAAAGTGTATTAACTTGTTGCGTATTTAGAAGCTTAATTTTCAGTTTGTACAAGTCGTTGTATTGACTACTAATCCTTAACGTTTAAAGGTCCTTTAAAAGAAAGATAACCATCCGAGAGCACGAGTCGACGTTGGGCTAACGTTAACTACGTTTGGAAACCATTTTGCTGGTAATGAGACATTCCATCTCAGTTCTTCTAAGAACAATTATTCGTCCTCGATTCTAATCGACAACATGTACAATTTAATTCTCAATGTTGGATACAATCATGCAAGTGTTATAGGGCCACAGAATATACCATCACGTGGACTTTGAGCTCATTGGTCACCTTACTCCCATAAAAAACTTATAACAGTTATCTGATGAAACTATAAGCCAGCCAGCGCATATATTAAAATTAAACAGACGCCACGGATGCTTTGTAAAACAAAATATATTGGTAAATCCAACTGTGCATGCCTTAAGTGCATTAAAAATTTACGTGTAACATGATTATACTTAATTTTTAAGTAGTTTAAATACACATAAGTTTTCCCTAATAACCTTATTACTATATTTTCCATTTTCTGATATCTTTATGTCAAACTTCAATTAAAAAAAGTTTGAAAAATCCAAAAGTGCATGACTCACAATGTCTAATGAAAGCGAAAAAATTAATCAATCAATTCGTCAATGAGTTCCAGTAGCAATCAACGAAGTACACCTTGAAGTCACTCTATCAAGTCCGGAGGTAAGGTCTTATCATAACTAGCAAAACGAAGCCAAACTTGGCACATCTAGTTCTCCTCGTCGAGGAGTTCCAGTAGCAGTCATAAAAGTACAATTTCAAGTCACTCTATCAAGTCCGGAGGCAAGGTCATGCTTTTAGCGAAACAAAATATTGTAATAAAAATCTGTGATTATAAAAATAATAATAATATCTTACCTTGGTCAAGTATGTATCAAATTTGGTTTTTAGAATGTTTTGTACGTCTACGGCGATCGATATTTTTTAACACCAGCCGCTGTAACTAAAGACCACTCACGATGGCTACATTAAACTGCCATTTACATTCCATGGCTTACAACATGATAGATGAAGAGTTTTAAAATAGATTCCGTTCAACAATTGATCATTTCAAAAGTTATCGTGTTTACGCCGCCATGCAGCTTTGATAAATCCACACCATAAGCCACTAAAACCCTTTTTTTTGTAAAAATGGTAATTAATCGATTTGAAAAAAATATTGATAAGTTCAACAATCATTTATCTTTCTGACAATGTGCTTTTTATATAATTTATATGTATAATATGATTGCTTGATACGATTTCATGTACAAAACGTTGGAATCTTAATTTTTAGGCCCTAACAGAACATACCTGCGCGCTTCGCGCTTAAGGCATGCAATAAAACAATTATAAAACTTTTATTTATACGGCCTCAGCTATTGGAAGTGGCAAATGCGACACCATTCTAGTAAACTTCGCGTTGACGACCGAATTTCGGAGCTCATAACGTCGCCTTCCTACTGCATCTTGCAAATGTTGAGTTTAACGTCTGCTGTTAGGTTTTACAGCTATTCGTTTCGGACGAATTGCTAAGTTGTGACGTATCCTCTTCAGTTCGTAAAATTACACTTAGGTAATGGCTCTCCCGGTATATATATATATATATATATATATATATATAGGATTTAGTTTTCAACATTCCTAAATACAAAATAAATTTTGCTCATTCTTTTTGTAAATTTCTTGGCCCACTAGTTTACAATAAAATTAATAAACAAATAAACATTAAGAAAAGACAGTACTTATCACTTAAAAAACATTTAAATACCTTTTTCAAAAAACTGAACTACGAAGAAACAGAAAACCTCATAAAGTCGTTAACCTAAGCATGAATTGAAAAACATTCACTACACATCATAACAAACCATTTATATTTATGTATACATTTATTATACATTAATTATATTAATATTAGCGTATAAGTACAAATGAATCTCACACTCAGTTAATCTCCATACACATTATTTATAAATTAAACTATATGAAATGATCCATATCCTTATTACTTTATATATCCTAGCTTTATAGTTACTGATTCGAATATTTAGAGAGGTTGCCTAAATGAAGAAATAAAAAAAAATATATAGGAAAAGAATTAACAAAGCATCGGTAAGTTTTGCATGTACTATGTTTTAGTAAAATCACTTATTATTTTGTATAAAAAGAACACAATCTACCTTCAAATTTTGTATTTGTTTATCGCATGAGTCTGTTGATGTAACACTGTTTAATTATTTCATAACGGAGAATACTGCATTACTGTGATACGGTCTTTTTCTATAAAATCAGTACAGAATGTAGGGTTTCTAATATGAGTTTAAGCAAATTACATTTTACGAAAAACTTAAAGTTGCGACAACCTATGTTGGATTTGATTTGTTTGTGATTTTGTATATTATGTTTCTTCTTAATAAATAATAAATAAAAAAAAATATGCAAGTTAACATTGCTACCACAATTTTTAAGAGGGTGATAAATGTTTTATAAGAGTGATAAACCAGCACAGTCCTGTTGATGGTAGTAAGCGGATGCTCTGACCCATAGCAACATCCACTTGTGATCAAGAATTAAATACAGATGCGTTGCCACCAATAAAATGGAATGCCTCATTTCCAGTAAGAAGGGTCTCCGGTTCTCACTGTAGTCACAGAACACAGCACAGCTGGTTCTGTGAGTACAGGGAGGCCAGAGCATGGCCCTTCCCCGGTTGAATTTTACTAATTAATGCAACAACCGTAATAAGACAACGCAATTGATGATATTTTGTTTGAACTTGGTTGCAGGTGTTCATGGACTGCAGTAGCTTCTACCATCAGTTGGACTGTAAGCTCGTTTGACATTATCGTTTTATAATAATAATAAGAAATACTCCTTTACACAGCTCCGTGGCGCAGTGGCTTAGCAATGAGTTTCAACGCTGGGGGCTGCGGGTTCGAGTCCCACACGGAACAAGTATGTGTATGGCCTAAAAATAATTGCTCCGGGTCTGGATGTTTGTCCTTGCGCAATTTGTGTTTGTAAACTGCCTCTAGAGAAAGAGAAAGAAGAAATTCCTAAATCCTTCTAAGAGAAAACCCTAGTCCGGAGGTAACGATTTTTTAAAGAAAAAAATGAAAGAGATCTATAATCTATATGTATCTAGCAGTAAATTATTACGTGTTAATGTATAACAAGAAGTATGAAAAAATGTTTACCTTTTATTATTTATATAAGCATTTATCTTCGTAGATCTGTATTTAATTAATGTATGAGGAGGTGACGAGTTAAAATTTTTAATATCAAACGTTACTGGCAAGTTCAACATATAATAATCTGGATAAACAAATATCCAGACCGGAGCATACTTGTTCCGAGGTTTGATGCAATAGCCCTTAGTACTGCAAGTTATTGCTAAGACCTTGCGGCATGGAGATGTCGAAATCTCTAGTTACTAAAACACTTGACTACGTTTTTTATCCCCATGTCAAAGAAATTCTGTTCATTTTCTCTTTCAGCTCACAAGAGCTTAAAAATGCAGTTTTACTGCTCCCCGGTGTCTGTTAAATAAAACTCTAGCGTAAAACTTTCATAAATGTTTACGTGGTGCACGATTGTAACGACACAAAAGACTCACGTAGCCGGGTCTACAATGGGAATGCGCAATACCGTTTCCATCTCTTGTTTGATTTTAAATGAAAACTATATTGTAGTACATGTGTTTGTTTGATACACTCTAATGCTAGGG
>JAVANC010000005.1:56853869-56943541 GCA_033319125.1 Parnassius glacialis
GTGACGTCGTGGTACCACCCCGGTTCGAGCCGGATCATCCGTGCGACAGCAAAAGCTGCCGCGTTGCTCTACCACTGTTTAAAAGAAAACAGAATATAAGATAACACCAAAATAGATGGAGTATACAAACCAATAGGCAAGAAAGGCACACATTTGACATAAACGCGACGCCCATTTGGGCCTCTTCCTTTTTTCTTTTCTCATTAGTAACAATACACTATTTACTGGCCGTGCCATTAGCTGGTACATATGATCGAAGAAGCGACAACCAATGGGCAAGAAAGAATTGGCAGCCTAGTATTGGCATTCGCAGTGCTGTACGACCACCCACTAGATGAAGTGACGTCCACACAAACAAAGGGCTGGCAGCTCAGAACCGTGCTTTTTGACTATCTATAGGAAATGTTTTTTAGCAGTGGACTTAAAGTAGGCAATGGTGATGATGATGATGATTATGAATAATGTATTCAGATAAAGGAGGACATAACTCCTAAAATATTCGTAGGGAGAGTTATTTGCTCCATAACCTAAAAAGATGTTAATATAGATTATTTTTATGGAAGAAGGGTGACAAGCAAACACACAGTCCATCTGATGGTAAGTGGTTGCTGTGGCCCATAGACATCTACATCTATTCTCGTTTGCAAATAAAATACAGATGCATCGTCAGACGTGAGGACTAAGATCGAATGCTTCAACTATACTTTTAATATAGCTGTAGCATGACTCTACCACGACACGTAGGTATTTCTAATTTTTTTTTTTCTCGACAGTTACTTATTAGGATACTCATGTTTTCTTATGCCGCAAATATATATTGCTATGTAGACGACAGCACTGGTGATGCTGTATACAACGGCCGTGCCAATGTTTCACGGAAAACGTCGCCGAGTATGGGAACAAACTTGTGTCTTTTTTATAGTAGAAGGGTCAAACGAGAATGCGGCGCACCTATGGCGATGGTAAATGACTACCGCCGCCTACGAACAACTGCAACATCGGGGGAACTGCATGCGGAATCGATTACCACCAGCGATTTTTTCGGACCGATTCGACTTAGGGACTTAAGTGGATGCTGTGAGCCATAGACATCTACAACTATCTTCAATAAATAATCAAAATGCAGAATGCGTTGTCACCCCTGAGGACAAAGATAGAATGCCTTCTTTCCAGTCAATGGGCTCTCTGGTTGTCTACACTCACTATACGAAACACGGTAGCATTAAGCTGGTATTCTGTGAGAACGTAATCCTATCCCATTCAAAACGACCCCTTCATAACTATAATATATCCGCAGCATGGCTCTACAACGTATAAGTGATTTACTGACATTGCAACTGATAAAAAGAACCTTACAGAAATGAGCCTCCGTGGCGCAATCGGCTAGCGCGTTCGGCTGTTAACCGAAAGGTTGGTGGTTCGAGCCCACCCGGGGGCGTGCTTATTTTGTTGAAAAAAAAGATATTGGAATAGTAGCCTTGAATATACAAATTTTAATATCTTTGCGAATTAATTAATTACCCAATATTTTCACGTCTGCAACGCGCTAATATGCTTACTATTACCTTATTGGTCTGAGCAAAATTGAGACAGAAGTCAGAAATAATTTCAAAGACGTGAAGAAGAAAACTTCGCCAACACGCATTGAGGTGCGCACCTGACATTTCCTTGCCCTAAAACCATCTCAGATATGAGAGCAGGCCTGTTTTCAGGAGTGGGACGTATACGCAGTTACTTTACTTTTTAAGTGAAATATTACATCAGGCAAGCCGTCATAGTTCGCGGGCAACTCGAATTTTATCCTCGTCTGCATTAAAAATATTAATAACAATTTTAAATGCTGATGTTCCAAGTTGCGTGTGCGTGTATCTGCTACGATCTGCGTAATAAAATAAAAAAAAATGTTTGAAGAGTTGCCTCTGAGTGTTCAACCAACGCAGTCTACTTCACCCGATGATGCCCCATTTAGAGGTAACACTCGTGTTGTATTATCGACGGTGGTGTGTTTTTCCTAGTGCAGTGGTGCTGGGATAAGTGGTGACAGGGATAGTGCGCGCAATTGAGGGAGGGCGGGAGGTGCTCTTCAAATTAGTTAAGACATATAATATAGATATATAATATAATGGATTTCCGCTAAGTTGGGTGTATTTACATGGTTGATAGTGAAATGTAACATTGTGAGGAAACCTGCACGTTTCCTCACAATGTTAAAAAACATTTCAAGGACATTTGGAGTCTGTCAATATACGTACCAGAGCGAAATACTAATTACACTAAAAGCAAGGTTAACTCCAAATATATATAATTTGTAATTTCAGGCCATTACAAGGACGCTGAATAAATCTAAACGTAATAGGAATGTTTCTCTGCTAAACACATTATTAATATGTTTCTTTATGAAATGTTCGTAGCTTAGATTTATTAGAGTTATATATACAAATATTGAGAATGATGTTTTATCTTCTTCTGCATTGAATGTACTGTGGTGCTGTTAAACTTACTGCATCTTCCGAGTCATAGAAACATTTAGAATTTCTAGGGTTAGAGACACAAAAACATGCAATATGTCAAATAAAAAATCATAGCATCATATATTTGCTGGCATTTGAATTCAAAACATGGCGTAATAGACTGATATATAAGCACAAATGTACCGATCATACATGGTAAAGCATATTATGTCTATCATTTTCGTTACGACAAACCAACATGGTACAATAGCAAAAATAAACAAATTTTTATTCACATGAAAAATAAAATCACAATATATATGTCGACAATATTTTATGGAATGAAATTACAAGTAAATATGAAGCAATAGCTAATAAAAATATTAAATTATCCAGACAGTCTTAAAGAAATAAATATCTACCATTTTTACAAAACCCTGCTACGTTGCGAAACCGCTTGTCAGAATACCTAAAAGTTATGGAATGTGGAATGGGTAGCGTGTCTAGATACACTGGATCTATTTGCTCTGACTCGACGACTTAAAGTTCCATAATAGGATATCGTTGGCTGTTGAGATGAAACAGAGCTAGCCTGTGTCACCGGCGTATTACTATTTTACCCTAGTATTGGTCTTACGATACTTTGTTGTTACGTTCCTCCTTAGTTTTTCTTACAATGATAATTTAATGATAATCTATACTTTAAGTGAAACGAAGAACTAAAAAAAGCTTTGAAACTAAAAAGCGCTCGTTTTAAATTTTGCAGTACGCAAGGAACTCGGGTTCAATCCCCGCCGGCACTATTTATGATTTCTAATTTAACACGTGATCAGCGCTAAAGGGAACGTGTCTAAGAAAGAATATATTTTTACCCGACCTCCTTAAAAGGAGGGTAATTTTTTTTTAAAAAGTCTGTATGTACACATATCCGGTGCATGTAGCTATCTGAAGCAAATTTTATTTATTTTTTAAAATATGATGTTTTGCATTGTACTATATCTTTAATCACGAGGTTAAAGGTTACAATAAATAGTTACAATATTAGAGGTAGCTTTCGAATTTAAAAATTTGCAACCGAACTCTTGAGCAGTGGGGAAACTTAATATCCCGCTTAAAAATTCCATCAAATATCACTCAGTTACGTTACACACACACGCACACATATACACACGAAAAAGATTCAGTTGTCTGCGCTCAAGCTGCGCGGACGTATTCCTTCGGTTAAGCCCATGCACTCCCGAGTTACTAAATGCAATTTTGCGAAAAAGAACAATAATCGGATTATCCTCGATGTGCTTCAGTGGTGTTGTGTGTCATTGCCGCCGTTAGGTTGCACCGGCCCCCCGGCCCATTGTTCTTTTGTGTAGTGATTAGTGTAGGGCCCCACGGTCTGCCAATTTCCAGTAAACTGTAAGTAGTTTATTACACACTGCCGTGCCGCCTCAGAGGCGGCTATTGTATTGTATTAATCTGGGTTCGCTTGCAGCATTAGGCGACAGCTAGGTACACACCCTAACGTACCAACGCGTTAGGTACATAGGTATTCGTTTTAAGCACACACCTGCCGTGAGGTGGGAGAGCTTGGTACACAAGTGTTTGTATAAACTCTGACAAGATGGCTGCTATTACTACAGCCGATCTCACCGAAACTCACTCACTTTTTCAGTCGCGTATGCCCCGACGTTTGGGCAACCTTTTTAGTTCAGCGTGAATTGCCCGCTGCTGAACGTCCGACCATGCTTGTGGACGACCCTATGTCGCCCAGCACCGGACCTGCGACCTCCGAGTCCGTAGTTACTCTGTACGACGTAGCGTCTCCCGCGCCTTCTGCGTTCTCCACCCATGAGCCGTCCCCGGCGTTCTCGGACGCCGAGACGGGCTCCGAAATTCCCGTTAAGCCCGATGATGAAGGATTCACAAAAAACGAAAACGTCCCGCCGCGAAAAGTCGAGTCGAGTCTTCGTCCCCCAACGCCACTCCGGCTAAAAAGACCGCGCATCTAACGCGTTCTAGTACTCACGGCCAGCGCCCTCTCTCCAGGTTCAAAAGCCCAAACTTGCCTGTTAGGCATCTTCTAACTTCGCTGCTGACTTTTCGTTAGTCTGCAACTTTATCAACAACATTAATGTTGCCGAAGTGACCTCCCTGGCCCGCAAACTACGCGAGGCCAAAAACGCTCAAGATAATCTCAATGCCACCATTGAGCATATTAATCTTATCGACGCGATCGGTTCATTCCAATGCGCCTAAATAATTTCCTTTTTAATCAAAATGGCAGTACAACACACAGTAAGAACTAAACCTAGCTCTCTGACTGTCGCATTTTTTAACGCAAACGGCATCAGAGATCAAAAGGAAGCAATCGTGTACTTTTTACGCGATCATGATGTCGACATCATGCTAGTGCAGGAGACTTTCTTAAAAACTAGCGTGCGCGATCCCAAAATAGCTAATTATACCTTAATAAGAAATGATAGACTGACCGGACCTAAAGGCGGCACCTTGATCTACTTCAAAAGGTCCTTGCACTGTATACCGATAGACAACATCGCTTGCTAACTTAGAAGCGTCGGTTTGTAGGATAGCACTTGCGGGCCATCCGCCCGTAATAATAGCCTCGACAAATCAGCCACCGCAGAAACTTATATTAGAAGCCGACATCTCGGCACTACTAAATCCAGGCCCCAGCGTAGTAATCGCGGGAGACCTAAACAGTAAGCACGTTGGTTGGAACTCTAACGTAAACAATCCAAACGGAACCATATTATGCGGCCTCACGGAGAGACTTAACTTCGACGTTAGCGCTCCTAAGAGTCAACTCACTACCCATTTATAACTAGTCATCAACCGGACGTCATTGACGTAGCTATTCTAAAAGACATCCGGCTTAATATTAACTATATATGAGCTACGCTCGGACCATAAGCCGGTCGTATTAGAATTGGGCCGGTCGGCTGGTGAGGTCCCTCAGACCAAAACCATCGTTGACTGGTGTCAACTTAAGGTCAAACTTGAGTCTACGAACTCTGAACATTTAGACTCCATACCGGACAAGATAGACTCGACGGAGGAAGCCAATAGGTGTTTAGGCCAAATATGGGCATTTGAAATTACATCCAATAACGTTGCCCGGAGCGTCACCCGATGGTATGAGGTGACGTAAACGCCGCCGAGAGGGGGGGGGGGCGACCTTGAGCCGCTTCCCGGCTTTCAGCGCGTGGGTCGGTAGCCAGTATCTTGAACGCCGCGGCTTTGTCGACTAGTTTGTATTGTCTGCGACCGCGGGATCGGTTGCGCGCGGCTAGTGTTGGTTTTGATGGTCTAGAATTGGAGTATTTGCGCGCGTCTGACTTACTATTGAAGATTTGGGTCTCTTTTAGACCGCCTCGAATTGAGTTGTCTGTTTTGAGCGTTTGAAGTGATAACGAGGCCTTTTTCTTGAGTTGAGTGATTGAATTGACTTTGTTGCAAGTTATTTACGTCAATTTGTATAGTGATTGCATGTTGAAGTGTATTTGGCAATATTTATTTTGTTTGTGGCATTTTAATATCGTACGAAAAAATTTGCTTGTCGTGTGGAACGCTGAACTTTGTGACTCGAGAAGAGATCGCGTTCGTACGTGTGGTTATAATTTTGTTGCTAAGTGAACATACAGTTGAACTTTCATCGACTGTTCATTAGTTGTCCGTGCCTCACGTGTTTGATTACGATTAACGGGGATTTAGTTGAATTTGAAGTTAATTAAACGTACAATAAAGTTGATAAACCGAAATAGTGAAATGAAAGCAGAGGCTTTCAATTGGTGAACTATCACTGGAGGGAGCTCACATTGGGAGAACAACAGCGCCTGTGGATCTCCTGTCCGAATACATCGGGCCATCAGGTTCCATTTATACACACTGTCACACACTACTTATATGCACATACTTAACGCCTGACCGCGCCTTGGGGTCGGTCCTCGATTCGGAACCCGGTAAGTTCGTATTAATTACCTAGCCTTACATACTACATATCCATTGGCCATTGGGCCCCGTCCTCTGTTGCCCACCGATTGGATTACTCATGGGCCCTAGTCCAGTCAACCTTTGTCGGGGCAACTCAGGGCGTGAATATTTTTGGTAGCAGAGCGTGGTTGATTGATTTCCAATCACGCCCGGCCTTAATGTTAATAAAAATAGTAGGCAATAAATACGTAAGTACGTAATAAAAATTAAATATTTGTTTTGTTTGTTAGCGGGTAGAATTAGAAACCACGCCCGTTAGGCTGCGCAAGCTGGAGTGTAGTTTGGTTAGGGTTAGGTATAGGAATTGCCGAAGGGTCGGTCGCTTCAGCGAGGCATCTTTGCTGACCGACGGTAGTGTTTATTTGCCGTGTAGTGTAATTTGTATTTAACTTGATTTAATAGTAATTGTATTAGTTATTTGTTAATTAGATTTGTATTTGCACCGCGGATAAATTTATATTTAGTAGTGATGCCATCGCACAAGATACCGATGCGTCGCCTGAAGGCAGAGCTGCGCTGGGCTTCTAGCGCCCATGCTTTGATAGGGCGACCGGATAGGGTCTATAGTTTGGAGAAGCGGCTCGAGCAGGTCGCGGCCCGGGGGCCGTAGTGGAGGAGGCTAACGCTGACCTCGAGGCCTTGGGTGCAGAAAAGGGAGTCCTGGACTCCTGCCTCGCGGACTACGAGCAGTTCATTTCGCTCACGACGACTTGATCGAGGCGGGGGCCCGGTATGCTGAGGAGGCGCGTGAAGCTCGGATGAGTGGCCTGCCCGAGTCCCCTCGGAAGCAGCCTACTCAGCCGGAGCTGTTAGGATGACTCCCAACTCTGGACCTGCCAAGGTTCTCCGGGGTCCTTTCCGAAAGGCTGACCTTCGTTGGTCTTTTTGATAGCCTAGTGGACGCCCGGAGGGACTTGACACCGAGTCAAAAGATGGCGTACCTCCTGGCCTCAGTGGAGGGGGAGGCCCTGGGCGTCATCGGCCATTTGAGATTGTCGGACGACGCCTACCAGACTGCTCGGCTCCTCTCTGGAAGATACGCCAACGTTCGGCGAATTGCGGACGAATACGTTAGGCAGCTTCTAAACCTCCTGCTGCTTAAGGACCGGGTCAGACTAAGTCTGGACCTCGTGAATCCAGTCTTGGTTGCCTGTAATGCGTTGAGGCGGCTGGATTTACCGGTGGACGAATGGTCCTTTTTGTTGCTCCCCATCGTGCTGTCCCGCCTGCCTCTCTCGACCTTCGGATACATTTTGGGCAGAGTTACGGCGGGGCGGCGTCTTCTATATTCCGCCCTTCAGTGATCTGCTGCGGTTCTGGAGGAGCACTGCTGGCAGATTGAGAACGCGGCGGGCACCGTCGACGACTTACGAGCCGTGCCCAGTGAGAGGCGGAATCCGCCGGGCAAGTCGTCGTCAACCCCCCTAAGGCCGATCGGAGCTCCCGCCCTCGGCCGCCTCCACTGAGCCATTGAGCCGTCAACATTCCACTTGTAAACTGTTCTATTGCCGACGGTCTCAGTGAAGGCGTTCAACCCGAGTGGCGACAATTTAACGGTTCGCGCTCTATTTGGATTCGGGTTCACAACGCTGTGTGGCCTCCACTTGGTTGGTGGGAAGACTAGAGCTCCCCTGTAGCGTTGAATCACGCTGTCAAGGAGCATTAGATTTGGCTTTGGTCGAGCACTTAATTAAAAATGCTTTAAATTAAAAATAAAAATGCTTTGGTTTTTCCGCGAAATGTTTCGTAGTTGTAGCGGTTGTGAGTAAAAAAGTGAACTTAATATACTCCTTGAATACGAGTACATATGTTTTCGTAAAGATATTTAATCAATATGTTTGCTTTATTGAAAGAAAAATTTAAATTAAGTAACACTATTTGTGCCGAAGGAAATAAAAATCAATCCTCTCTTTGTTTTCACAATTTTGTTGGCATTGTCGGCGATATTTATTTTGGAAATAAATTTTTTTTTGTTATCTCTTATGTTTGTCGTTTTGCTTAATTTGTCTGTTTTGATCTATGCGCATCAATAAATAAATTTATTACAGTTTGTTTTCGAGTTTTACATAGTAGTTTTGAGTATTGCTGCTTTTGAAACTTGGTTGAAATATAAGCATAGGACTAAAAAGGCTAGCTAGTTAGGAGATTATCATATTGAAATCAGCTACTGCACAATTAAGTAAATGGTTATATAGTAGATGGCTTGATTATGTCTACTTGCGTGAAAATTATACTAAGGCCTATCTGTGCGGTTTCGTGTGCCTCTCCACTGAGGCCGTTCATTTGGAACTTGTGGGTGCCCTCAGCACTGAAGCCATTGTGGCCATGCTGGGCCGCTTCGTATCGCGTCGCGGTTTGCCGGATCTGATCCGGTCGGATTGCGGAACGAATCATAGGGGCACAGATAGGTCTTGGAAAGAGGTCATCGAATTTCTGTCCAACAACAGGACTTATTTAGGTACTGCGATGTCCAAGAAGGGCATCCAGCGGAAATTCGACCCTCCGGCTTGCCCACACTGGGGCGGTAATTTGAGGCGGTGGTTACGGTTGTAAGATCTGATGGGGTGCCTAGGGTGGCCGAGGTTTGGTTGGAGATTCGGTCTTGTCACGTACCGTCGCGACCCTGTCCCGTTTGCCAATTTATCGCGGACATAAGTCCTTATGTCCGGGACGGGGGTTGGTTTAGGGCAAATATGGGCATTTGAAATTGCATCCAATAACGTTTGCCCGGCGCGACACCCGATGGTATAAGGTGACGTAAACGCCGCCGAGAGGGGGGGGGGGGGGCGACCTTGAGCCGCTTCCCGGCTTTCAGCGCGTGGGTCGGTAGCCAGTATCTTGAACGCCGCGGCTTTGTCGACTAGTTCGTATTGTCTGCGACCGCGGGATCGGTTGCACGCGGCTAGTGTTGGTTTTGATGGTCTAGAATTGGAGTAGTTGCGAGCGTCTAATTTACTATTGAAATTTTGGTTCTCTTTTAGACCGCCTCGAATTGAGTTGTCTGTTTTGAGCGTTTGAAGTGATAACGAGGCCTTTTTCTTGAGTTGAGTGATTGAATTGACATTGTTGCAAGTAATTTACGTCAATTTGTATCGTGATTGAATGTTGAAGTGTGATAAATGGGATAACCTTGATAAAAGGGATTAGAACCATCATAGGATGCCTTTTGGAGGCTGACTAAAGCTGTAAAATCAGAGCTGTGCGTGCGTGCGTGCGTTCGTGAGTGCGTGCGTGCGTGGTGCGTACGTGCGTGCGTGCGTGCGTGCGTGCGTGCGTGAGTGCTTACGTGCGGGCGTGCGTGAGTGCATGCGTGCATGCGTGCGAGCGTGCGTGCGTACGTGCGAGCATGCGTGCGTGCGTGCATGCGTGCGTCCGAGCGTACGTGCGTGAGTGCGTGCGTGCGCGCGTGCGTGTTTGCTTGCGTGCGTGCGTGCGTGCGTGCTTGCGTGCGTGCGTGTGTGTGTGTATGTGTGTGTGTACTACAGAATATCTTACGTAGTCTTTAAAGGTGACAATGAATATCTGTAGTCTTCTTTGTTTGAAGTTGGTTTCTTTTGTATTGGCTGCAAGTCATATTGACTGTAAGTTAGTTTGTCACTTTCGTATTATAAAAATTATTGGTAAATCCAATTGGGCATGCCTTATGCGCATTAAAAATATGACGTATAACATGATTATATGGAATTTTTTAAAGTAGTTTAAATACATTTCGACAGCACTATCGGCTTCAACACTCTCGAAAATCATGAAAATGACACCCATGATGAAAAAAATTTTCCCTATTCCAGCCGCCTACTTGGATTCACATTTCGACAGCACTATCGGCTTCAACACCCTCAAAAACCATGAAATTGACACCCAAGATGAAAAAATTGATATCTATTGCAGCCGCCATCTTGGATTTACATTTCGCAGGCACTATCGGCTTCAACACATTCGAAAACCATTAAAATGACACCCATGACAAAATAATTGATACTACTTACTTTAAGTACGTACTACTATTATTTATTATGTGCTTTTAAAATATTGTAATAAAAAATATCTTATTATTATTATAATCAAGTATTTAAGAAATTTGGTTACTCCAATATTGTGTATTTTACAGCAATCTTTTTGAGCCGCTGCAAACAACCGAAACAATGTCCACTCACGACGGCGACTGACCAGTATATAAAAAGTACTCTGTGCGTCGAACTGAGTGAGTGAGTAAACTACTCTGTGGCTTTAGCTCCATTTAGAGAATTAATTTACATACAAGGCTACCAAATCAACGAAAATTTTGGAGCCGAAATAAATTAATTATAGCTAAACAAAACAAAATTACACTGCCATTTACATTCAGTGGCTTTCCACATGAGACATGAAGAGATTAAAAAATAGGATGGAGTTAAACAATTGATATTTTCAAAAGTTATGGTGTTTACAAGCGTTGCGGACTTGATAAATCCACACCATAGCCACTTAAACCCCTTTTTTATTTAAAAATAGCAATTAAACAATTTAAAAAAAATTATAAGTTCAACAATCATTTATCTTTTTAACAATGTGTCTTTTATATCATTTATATGTATAATACTCGTATGATGGCAAGATACGATTTCATTCGATAAAACGTTGGAATCTTAATTTTTAGGCGATAGTAGAACATACCTTGCACTTTCGCTTAAGGCACGCAAAAGACAGAATTAACAACCCGGCAAAAGAACTTAACTATCCACGTTGAAATGATAAAATAACACAAATAGAGACGTACGTAATTGTAAGAATGTTGTGAGTATGTGGAGACTACAAGTGTATTCTAGTGTAATACTGCCTGAGAGCGAACCTCTCGTAAAAATAAACTATACTGCCGTCCCGGTTACTTGCTCAATAATTCTCGTGTATAATAAAGTATTCTGTGCTTAATAAAACATACAGATTTATTACATATTATACAGGTTTTTCTGCACGCAGGATAAATTTGATTTTATCAAACACATCTGCATTGAAAAGAACAACTTACTTTAAACAAGGCGTCTTAAAAATTTAAATAAAAATATCAGAGCAATAAATAATAATTATAAAAAATAAATAAAGATCTAAACATATTATTTGCTTAGGTATGTTATAATATCACTTTTTTAGGCTAAGACAAGTTTTAATAATTAAAATAACCAAATTATAACACGTCTTTCTCGTAGTTGTCCTTTTTTTCCTTTTATTTCCTTATTTTATTATGTTGTTATTTTTAACCAAATATAAAAAAATTGAGATTCCCTTTCAACTTTTAAGAGAAACTTTTCAACTTATTGCTGGCGTGTGTGCGAATGTTATAGGTATAATTATACAATGATATATATAAAGTTGTGTATCATTCAACTTCAATAAATGTATTATCATACCTAATTAAATACTCGTATCACTTCGCTCCTTTTTGCCAATATCAAAAAAATTTTGAGATTCACTTTCAACTTTCAAGAGACACATCAACTTATTGCTTGCATATATATATATATATATATATATATATATATATATATATATATATATATATATATATATATATATATATATATATATATATATATATAGTATAATAGTACAATTTATTGGCGCGCATGTGTTGCGTTTATTTGAAAATTTAAATAGTATTAAAATAAAAATATGTTGCATTTAATTTAAGTTTCCGGATACGCAATAACATGTATTTTATGGCTTTGTTTTGCTTTTCTTTTTTAAAAAACGTTACCTCCACACTAGGATATTCTCCTATATCGTAGATGCAGTTTACAAACACAAATTGCACAAGGACAAACATCCAGACCGAAACAATTATTTGTAGGCCATACAAATACTTGTTCCGTGCGGGATTCGAACCTGCGGCCCCCAGCGGCCACGGAGCCAAACGTAAATAAGGTAGTTATACCACCAACTATAGGAAGCCACAAGATCTTGCTAGAATATCCACTAGTCGTCTATTAACACACCCACGGAACGAAATGGAGCAAAGAATTTTCTTAAGCTACTACAACACGACAAATATTTCATCATCATCATCATTACAGCCCTTCACAAGTCCACTGCTGAACATAGGCCTCCCCCAAAGAATACCACAAAGCACGGTCCTGAGCCACCTGCATCCATCGATTTCCTGCATGTCTTATCAGGTCGTCACTCCATCTTGTGGGGGGACGCCCTACACTTCGCCTACCGGTACGAGGCTGCCACTCGAGAACCTTTCTTCCCCAACGGTTGTCGGTTCTTCGAGCTATATGGCCGGCCCACTGCCACTTCAGCTTACTAATCCGTTGGGCTATGTCTGTTACTCTGGTTCTACTGCGGATATCCTCATTCCTAAGTTTATCACGCAGTGAAACTCCGACCATAGCCCTCACCATAGCTCGCTGAGCGACCTTGAGCTTCCTCATACGGCCAGCAGTGAAGGACCACGTCTCAGTTCCGTAAGTCATCACTGGCAACACGCACTGGTTGTACAATTTTGTTTTAGGGTTTTGAGGTATTTCTGACGAGAAGATGTGTTGTAGATTCCCGAACGCTGCCCAGCCGAGTTGAATCCGTCGATTGACCTCTCGGTCGAAGTTGGACTTACCTAGTCGGACTATTTGTCCCAGGTAAACATACTCGTCAACAACTTTGAGCTTAGTGCTCCCAACAACTACCGGCATAGGTGTGACATGGACATTAAACATAATCTTTGTTTTGTCCATGTTCATCTTAAGACCTATCCGTTGGGAGACACTATTGAGGTCATTGAGCATAGTGCTTAGTTCCTCCAGCGATTCTGCCATGAGTGAAGTGAGTATCCTTTCCAGTCCAGAAGCTTGAAAACGTCTTCCAATGCAGCGGTGAAGAGTTTCGGGGATATAACGTCACCCTGTCTTACACCTCTCTGCAATTGGATAGGTTTCGTACTCTGGTTCTGTACTCGGATAGCCATCGTAGCTCTACTGTACAAACACTTCAGCACTTCGATATACCGACAGTCAACTTGGCACCGCTGAAGGGACTGCAGCACCGCCCAAATTTCACGACAATATTTATTGACTTTCTATTCTGTACATTCGTGGATCGTGTGCAATAAAGAATAAGTTAATAAATGTTTAATACATTGACCGTCGTTTAAAATACGCGTACGTTTTTTTAATGTATGCTCACAGATTTCTCTGAAACGACTCTAGTCGCAGTAGGAATAATCTCAATAATATGTTATGTATGTAAAACATAACATAATATTTAGGTTTCATTTTTCAATTCATGTACAGTGAATCCCAACGGATAGGTCACATGAACAAAACAAAAGGTCATGTCGGTAGTTGTTGGGAGCACTAAGCTCGTGGTTGTTGACGAGTATGTTTACCTGGGACAAATAGTCCGACTACTAAATAAGTCGATGAATGCGAGTGGCTCGGGATCGTGATTCTAGTAATGTCCTCCAGACCGAATTTCAGTCACGGCGGCCAGTCTCAACGGACACTAGCCATCTGCGAAGGACAAGATTTAAGTGCGCGAATGTATTCGCAATTCTCTCTATTCCCTCACTTTCATTGTCCAATGTGACGGCAAACGAACACAACCAAAGAGAGATCAGGCGCAGGAAAAATGGATTTACGGTCTCTCCGAGACTCGGAGATGAAACACTACTTCATTACTCCAGTCTGCTACTGAGCACTTCTTGAAAGAAAAAACCCAATAACTGATTTTGTTCCGCTCCGTAATTCAAACCCGGAACCTCATGATCAACAGACACGTCTACGATTACTATACCAACGACGTATAATACTGCTATTGACGATACACTCCCTAGCCTGGCAATTACTAAAAATGTTCTTTTATCCAACTAAACAAAAGGATTGGTTTTCAATTTAACTATATGCTTTCCTTCATGTTTATATATGTATATTACGCGATATCTTCGCCAGTTGTGAACTAATTATAATCCACAGGATGTTACTCGTAGGGGGTAGTAGACATTCTTACACCACCACTTCACGGTTAATATCAATTTATAAAACATGTAACAATTCGATTTCATTTTTATTTCCACAATTTCTCGTGAGATTTATTTTTCAAAATTATCTTACATTATATACAGATCTAATTTGCAATCATCGCGACCTTGTCTGTTCTCGTTATTTCATACTTACAAAGGTTGAACCCAAATTCAATAAAAAATTACGTATACGAGGCTTCTATTAAATTTCGTTTTCAAAATAATTTCATGAAAATATACGCGAAATGATTTCAGTTGTTTTATTTGTTTTATAACTTTATTGGTGGTAATGAATAAATGCTTATTATTATTATTATTAATAAGCAAAATAAATTATAATTATAATTATTATTATAAGTACAATAATAATATTTATTTGTTTTATTTATATAATATTCTCATTTGATTGGGCATAGTAAATATATTGAAGGAAATAATAAATAAACATATATATGTTTAATATACTGGCATAAATAAATGAATAATACGTCATCATCATCATCATCATTACAGCCTTTCATAAGTCTACTGCTGAACATAGGCCTCCCCCAAGGAATGCCACAAAGTACGGTCCTGAGCAACCTGCATCCATCGACTTCCTGCATATCTTACCAGGTCGTCACTCCATCTCGTGGGGGTTGCCCTACACTTCGCCTACCGAGGCGAGGCTGCCACTCAAGAACCTTTCTTCCTCATCGGTTGTCGGTTCTTCGAGCTATATGGCCGGCCCACTGCCACTTCAGCTTACTAATCCGTTGGGCTATGTCGGTTACTCTGGTTCTACTGCAGACATCCTCATTGCTAAGTTTATCACGCAGAGAAACTCCGAGCATAGTCCTCTCCATAGCTCGCTGAACGACCTTGAGCTTCCTCATACGGCCAGTAGTAAAGGACCACGTCAAAAGTATATAATACGTAAATAGATAAAAACACAACCAGACGGAAACCCTCGGCAGGGGGGACCAAACGGCCGAGGGTTAAGGGGAAAGGGAAAGGAACAAGCGTACGATACGGGCGGTATCGAGGAGCACCGACTTCTGCATTTGAGCTTGGAGCGATTCGTCACGGAGCTCCAGTCGCCTCAGATGACCAGAGAGGCTGACTGGAATTAAGCCGTTTGCAGAGACGACTACAGGTATAAATTCTATATATAATTTAATATTTTTATACTTACTTACTTACTTATCGTCACGCACAATCCCTGACGGGGTAGCCAGAAAGAACAGATCGCCAAATCTCACGATCCTTACATACCTCTTTCGCTTATTTCAGATTCATTATCTTCTTCATACATGCACGTCTAGGTATCCGAGTACTCTTGACCCTCCCCTCTTCGAGCAATTTGCTCACATGGTCTTCGAAAGTTAGTCTCGGTCTACCTCGACACCTTTTAATATTAACTTTCGCGCTATATATTTTCTTCACCATTCGGTCTTCACTCATTCTCTCAACGTGCCCAAACCATCGAAGCACGCCCTTATCAATTTTTGTGATAAGGTCATCTTTCAAACCTGCCATATTGCGAATCTCTTCGTTTCGCTTTCGGTCAGCCATGGTGACGCCGCACATTTTACGAAGAGATCGCATCTCCACTGCATTCAACTTGCTTTTATGCTTCTTCTGGCATACCCAGGTTTCGCTGCCATATAACAAAGTCGGTACCAACACTGCGTTATGTATTGCAAGGCGTGCACTCTTCACTACGCCTTGCCTTTTGACTAACGCAGTCAGGGCACCATTGACTTTGTTCCCGGCAGCGACACGCCTGTCCACATCTAAATCACATCTTCCATCCCGGCTAAATGCACTCCCCAAGTATACAATTTCATTTACCTGTTCTAGACATTCCTGATTTACCCATATTTCACACTTCGTTCTCTCTTCGTCCCTTTCAAATACCAGAACCTTAGTTTTATTAGCATTCAAGCGGAGATATTTTTATAATAATAATAATCTCCCGTCTTCATGAGATAAACCCGATACTCTCCAAACCCCCGGCCATAAATCTTAGGGAGAGATAGGCTCAAAATCCTAACTCACAAATATACAATTACCTAAACATTTTGACAACATTATTACTGAATGAATTGCTGCTTGTTTCTGTATAACATTCATGATGATATGAGAGGCTAATTTATTGCAGTATTTATGTAGGTATTTAGCGATCATGCCTGTGATACTAACTACAATAGGTATGACTTCAGTAGGTGTTTTCCAAGGCCGGGTAATTTCCCCCCCGAACGGGTTCCCGCCTTGTCGTGGCGGGGGGGGGGGGGGGGCTTAGTAGCCGTGGCTTGTTCACCCACGGTGAACAAAGAGGAACCCCTTGGCTGGCCCGTGGTGTAGAGCCGGCCCGAGGTGGCCACTCCGAGTGGACTTGACGAGCCCACTACGGATGTGTGTCGGTGGGCTGCTGCGAGAGGGGTGTCCTTCCCACCCCTACCTCTGCAGCCGGGGTGGAGTCGCGGAGGAAGAGGAGTGTTGGTATGGCGATGCGCCACTCGCCCTATCCTCCGCGACTCAAACGGGGCCGCACCGTTGATGCGGAGGTGGTGGGGCTGCGGGGGGAGAGGAGTGCCGGTATTGCGAGGCGCCGCTCTCCCTATCCTCCGCAGCCGAATTTTGGTTGGCGGCGGAGCCATAGACCAGATCCGCCGCTGTGGTCAGGAAGGCTGGTGCTCCTGAGTGCTAGTTTTTCCTGGCCCCATGGCCTTCGCGCATCGGACACGGGGGCGTCCGTTGCGCATGTGAAATTGGAGGCGAGGAGGGCGCGCCATGTGTTCTGGTGCGCCTTACTGGAGAAGGAGATGGGGGAGGAGTGTTCCTCTCCCGAGGAGGGGCCGCCATGGGGCGGCCAGCGCAGGTGGGGCCGCGGAAGTGTGCGAAAGCGTTCCCGTGGCCCTGCCAATATGCGACTAGGGTGGAACACCGTGGGGTTTTAGTCGGTGCGAGTCCGACATAACCCGTCATTGCCCCCGCGAGGCGGGTATGCGTAGGCATTTCCCCATGTAAAAAAAAAAGGCCGGGTAATTTCAGTTCATGGTATTATTTACTAAGTTTCTATATTTCCTTCGCTCCTATATTTTAATCGGATGGTACGGTAATATCGATAAGATAAGTTTTATTTTCAATTTTATTTATATAAATTATATCTGTTATTGTAATATCTGTTTGAACAGGCATTTCCCACATCAGTTTGGCTGTATTATTTTCCCTAACCAGTGGTTGCGACATATATTCCTTCCACCATATTTTGCTTGCGCTAAATCCGTACTTTTTGCTAGGGTCCAGAATACGGTCTGTACAATACCATTGTGCCTCTTTGTGTAGTAAGTGCCAGCTAGTTTTTCACATCCCGAGATAATATGTTGACTTGTTTCATCTTTCGTTAGACATAGTCGGCACTTACCATCAACCGGTTTCTGTATTATGGGTCTCTCAAATTATTGTCTTCTTACTATTGACTGATCGTGAACAGCAAAAATAAATGACTAATGCTGGAGTTATTTACTGTTTTTTAAACCATCTGAATGAAATGTCACATTTATATTTTCTCTTTCTATCACTGATTTATAAAACTGGCCATGAAGCGGTTTAGCTTTCCAATTTCTTATCTTTGTTCTAATAATTGCTTTCTTTATTTCCTTTTCTGTAGAACTTTTATCGTTTACAATAATAGTAATAATAAATATTATTATTATTATTATTGTACCGCAATTTTTTCTCTCCGTAGTCCGTAGTCTCTGCCTATCCCTCTGGATGACAGGCGTAAGTGTTTGTATTGTGTGTTTCTTGTTTTAAGTCATTATTAGGAAGACACTGCTGCCCATCTCCTAATTTGTTTCCCTCTGTCGCCTCTTACGACACCCACGAGATGATATGGGTAATGATTATTCTTGCACCACCACTATTTGGCCTTTCCATAATTCACTTCACAATTTTCACCCATGAAACTCACGGAGTTATTGAAGTATTGACGTGGAATTCTCAAGATTGTTCAACATTAAAGCTATTAATAAATTTAATTGGTTTTGCATCGAAACTAAAAACAACTATCGGGCGTGCATTAGACAGCTGAGCACTGACAGCAGCGAGTTGTAAATTCTGTCCAACAATACAAAACTTTGACGATATCTACTTAAAGCTAGTTGCTGGATAAGCGAGACGACGTTTGTGAAATTAAAATATTTATCTCGAATTTTATTTCGGACTTTAATTTTTTCAATACATTTTTTTTACTTAAATAATAATGGTGACTAACGAGCAGTCCAACTAATGTTAAGTGGACGCTGTGGTCCATATGGACCTCCGCTCCGTATATCCTCAATTAGAAATGAAAATGTAGATGCGACACCACTATGGTCTAAGACAGAATGTTATGTTTCTACAAAAAAACTTTTTGGTTTTCTACACTCACACATCATATGAAACACACACAATAAAGCTGCTACTATACTATACGCTGGTATTCAGACAGATCATTCAGTGTAGTGGTAGCGAGGCTCTGCCACGTTAATTAATTATTCAACAAAAATACTTATTTTAAGATATTTCCTTACTTATTTTGTTATACTTTGTCAGTTGTTTAGAAAAATCTCTGTCCTGAGGGTCTAGCGAAGTTGAATTTCCACAATCGTAAGTGTTAATAGAAAACTATAAAAATAAAAGCTAACAATGTTAAGTTTTATCGTTCCTATTCGATTGCAGTTTACTTTGTAGTTTTTAGCGGTTGTAGAAAATCAACTTTTCTAACCCCAGTAGGAAAAATAAGCATAAAACATAACAGATTGGAATATAATATAACAAAGTGGAACAAAATGGAACAAAAATGAACAGAATGGCACATAGTAGAACAGAATAGAATAGAATGGAATAATATTGAATGGAATAATTTTATTGATGACGTACGTAAAAAATATTATTACCACTGGTTCGGTAAAAAACGATTCTGGGAAAAACCATATATTACTTACTTACTTACTTACTTATCGTCACGCACAATCCCTGACGGGGTAGCCAGAGAGAACAGATCGCCAAGTGTCACGATCCTTACATACCTCTTTCGCTTCTTTCAGAACCAGAACCTTAGTTTTCTTAGCATTCAAGCGGAGACCTTTAATTTCACATTCCTCTTTCATACACGTGACTAATGCCTGCAGTTCTGCCTCTGATGGTGCAATAAGCACTGCATCATCAGCATACAGCAGACAATTTACTTTAATGTCACCCAATTTCACACCCAAACAGCTATCTTTCAGTTTCTGTAAACAGCTGTCGAGATACAGTATGAACAGCCAGGAAGACATGACACAACCCTGTTTTACGCCCGTTTGGACGCTAAACATGGGTGACAGGTCATGCCCTACCCGCACACAGGCTTTACAGTCACAGTAAAGTGACTGCACAGCCCTTAGCAATCGACCATCCACACCATACCCCGGCAACAGTTCCCACATTTTCTTCCTTACAACCTTATCAAATGCTTTCTCAAGATCCACAAAAGCACAGAAAATCTTCTGGTTAGCAGCCAGAAGCTTTTCCGTGATCATGCGGAGAGAAAACATTTGATCCGTGCATCCTCTTCCAGGTCTAAATCCGCATTGTGCCTCCCATAGAAATCTTTCCGATTTCTCTTGCATCCTACGTGTCAAAACCTTCGAATAAACTTTACTTGCTAAACTGGTCAAGCTGATCGCCCGATAGCACCCGCAGTCAAAATGTGAACCTTTACCTTTATATAAAGGCACAATGACTGCGGATCGCCAATCATCCGGGACATCCCCCGTCCGCCAGCACAAATTGCACAGCAGATGAAAGCTGTCCCAGACGCGAGGCCCACCATACTTGACCATTTCAGCAGTAACTCTGTCTAGTCCCGCAGCCTTACCACATTTCAAACTTCGAATCGCACGTTCAATCTCTTTCATACTGATGACCTCAGTGTCATCGAGGTCCGGGTCTGGCGTACCAGTCTCGACGTCATCCCCGGATCCCTCACTAAGATCATCACACGCATACATTTCTCTATAAAATTCGCTCCATCGCTGCATGACGTCCGATTTTTCTGAGAGGACGTCATTAGTTCCCGAAAGCACTTTGTTCATTCTTAAGGCCGTCGCACCACTTCGGGTCCTTCCAACCTCTTTCCAGAAGAGTTTGGAGTTCTCCTTAAAGTTGTGCGACAACCTTTCGTCCGCTTCCATTCTACACCTTTCACGCACTTCCTCAATCAATGCTTTCGTGTGAACTTTCTGCAGCTTATATCTTTCTTTCATTTTCTCTCTCATATCCTTATCATTACTAGAGGCCAAGTAGTCTAACCATGCTTTCTTCTTCTTCTTTACAGCTTCTTTCACTTCATCATTCCACCATGCATCTCTTCTTTTACTACTGCCTCTTTTAATCGTTCCACACACTTCTTCCGCTGCACTTACCATTCCATCCCTAAGGTTCTGCCATGTTCTTTCAACACATTCTTTTCTGCCATCGATGTTGTCAAGCTTTAAAAAACCATATATAACAACGAATATAACAACTAGCGTGTGGTAGCCGCAGAAGAAATAACTGTGGAAATATCGTTTTAAATTTGGAAGAGTTATATTGTTTATTTTAAATGATAATACATTCATTGACATTGAATTAAATAACCGTGCTTTGTGGCATTCCTTGGGGAGGCGTATGTTCAGCAGTGGACTTGTGAAGGGTTATAATGATGATGATGATGATGAATGATATAATATGTACGACTTTCAAATAAAATTGTCGGTCACTATATACGCGCGATCTATATATATATATATATATATATATATATATATATATATATATATCTATATCTAATAATATCTCGGCTGGGCAGCGTTCGGGAAGCTACGACACATCTTCTCGTCAGACATACCTCAAAACCTTAAAACGAAATTGTACAACCAGTGCGTGTTGCCAGTGATGACTTACGGAACTGAGACGTGGTCCTTCACTGCTGGCCGTATAAGGAAGCTCAAGGTCGCTCAGCGAGCTATGGAGAGGGCTATGCTCGGAGTTTCTCTGCGTGATAAACTCAGAAATGAGGATATCCGCAGTAGAACCAGAGTGACCGACATAGCCCAACGGATTAGTAAGCTGAAGTGGCAATGGGCCGGCCATATAGCTCGAAGAACCGACAACCGATGGGGAAGAAAGGTTCTCGAGTGGCAGCCTCGTACCAGCAAGCGAAGTGTAGGGCGTCCCCCCTCTAGATGGAGTGACGACCTGGTAAGATATGCAGGAAGTCGATGGATGCAGGTGGCTCAGGACCGTGCTTTGTGGCATTCTTTGGGGGAGGCCTATGTTCAGCAGTGGACTTGTGAAGGGCTGTAATGAAATAATGAAATATTAGATAAATGAAATGACAGTATCCTAGCCTCTGTATCGCTAACTAAATACTCTTGGTACTTACAAACCGATAGATTCTGATTTATGTACGAGACTGTATTAGTTTGTTATTTAAAACAATTGCCGTTTTTTAATTATTTATAACTTATTTTCAAATAATTTCACTTCAGTGATGTAAGGACTGTTTTTATACTTATGTGAACTTATAAAAACGTGTAATCTGTATTATAAAAAAGACTACCATTAAAAACTATGATAGAATTCGTCATAACTTGGTAATTAACACTGATTCCCTTATCCTTCAAATTGGAATACATAAACTGGATATGCTACTACGATTACTTTTTTAAGTGGTTGATGAATGGCTGAGTCATTAAGAGACGCTCTAGATGGAAGTTTATCGAACAAATTGGCGATATACTGAAGATAGGCCTAGTTAATAGTACGTTAACTTACAAGCATGTATGCGCAGGTATATGAATGTAAAGGTGGCAGGAGAGGTGTCTCAGGATCGTTCTACATAGTAATCTGCAGTCTGTGCCTACCCCTCTGGGTGTTTATGTTACGTTATCTTATATTAAAATCTGTTAACAAAGCGCCGAGTCCTTTTCGTTGTAAATTCATGTGTATTATAATTTCAGTATCATTAAAATAGCAGCAAAGTTTCAAAGCATGTTTAATCTTAAAGAACAAGTTACGCGCACAAACTGTAGTAATTCGAGATAATACGGAGTTGCCGTCGCACTAATTATCTGGTACAAACTACTCGTGGAAGAAGCAATGCAATTTGACTTCGCAAGTTATACGTAGTAAGAAAATGGCAGCAACTATCAGGTAAATGGCCTATTTGATCGATCGATAGATCAGCTACTTCTGCTAAGTTAGATCCGATGTGTTTATTCGTGAATTACGTGGGCTTCAGCCAGAGGTTGCAAAAAAGCAATTTTTATTTAATATACATTTAATTTACAGTAATTATTAGAATTAGTTGTTACCACTAAATGAGGTGACTCTAAATCGATGTTTGAATCGAGAATGAATTCACACGACAAAATGTTAGAACCAGGTAATTTAAGACAGTAAACACGTTATGCTGACGCGGCGCCTCGTTATTGTCGTAAGCCGATGCAACGCAGCAGATTACCTGGATTGGAGCTGCGTAACACGTGATTAGTTTGTTATTTTTAAAAATGTTATTTTTGTTTTTATTGATTTTTACTGACAACAATTGTGAAACAAAAACGCCGCCCCCGTAAGGGCTCGAACCACAAACCTTTCGGTTAACAGCCGAACGCGCTAGCCGATTGCGCCACGGAGGCTTGTATGTATAAGTTTTATTTACGAATCGGAATATAAGCTGGTCAAATAATTAAGACGCAATTTCAAAACATCATTAATTTATAAGCATTATTTTTGTATTTCAATTATTTTGTTGTATTGGTCCTTTATGCAATGAACTGGATTTGTAAATTTGTCCACAATTAACTGTAACACTTATAACAGAGGGAATATAAACCAGTCACAAATTGCTTCAGTTTATATACCTACAGTGCTGGAGTTTTGAAACTATGTGATCGTTTCATATCGCTAAATGAAGCGTTTTCAATTGAGTCCGAATGTAACGATTCAATTTCCAATGCAGATTGTATCGGGCCTCGTACCACGCGGCGCCATTACTGTGTTGTTTATCTTTAGTGGTTAGCTTACTAACTTTATAATGAGCGTTTCTTGAAATATTTTTAGCGTTAATCGTAGAGTAGTTATTGGTGTTATTCATAATATATTTCTTCATATTTATGAAGTAATACATTTCTTCATATACGTCCGTGGTATAGGTTTTTTACATGGTACATGCTGCAGCTATATAATAGTTGTAGCACAGATAGGTCGGCTCGACCGGGGAATGAGCACACTTTTATAAAAAAGTAGTAGTACTAGAGTAAAATATCAGCTTAATGCCGCTGTGTTTTGTATAGTGAGCTTAGAGAACCGAATCCCCATTTACTAAATACTAGCCATTCCATTTCATTACATTCTCTGGGGTGACATTACGTCTGCCGGGCCGCACGATCCACTTACCATCGGATGAACTGTGCGCTTTTCTCACCCTTATTCTATAAAAAAAACACACATATTCGTACATATTATTTATTAATTCACATAAATATTTATGAAGAAATATATTTCATATTCGTCAGCCCGTAAAAGTCAGCTGCACGAGGTCGGTTGATAATGGTTGGTTTATATTTCTTTTTTTTTAGTATAACGGTGACAAACGAACATAAATCCAGCTGATGGTAAATGGTTGTTCTAACTGAAACCAATGGACACCTACATCCATCTTTAATAAGGATCAACTGTAGATGGGTTGTCTGCTTAGTGGACTAAGATAGAATGTCTCCTTACCAGTTAAAGGTGTCTCCAGTTCTGTACAGTCACGATACAAAATACAGCAGCATTAAACTGTTATTTTACTGTGAAACCGT
The DNA here is from genome assembly GCA_033319125.1 of Parnassius glacialis. Classification (NCBI taxonomy): domain Eukaryota; kingdom Metazoa; phylum Arthropoda; class Insecta; order Lepidoptera; family Papilionidae; genus Parnassius; species Parnassius glacialis. The sequence goes on from JAVANC010000005.1 coordinate 56,878,175, forward strand.
TGTTCTTTCTCAGTCGATGTGGATTCGATGTGGATTCCAGTATCAGGTGTACTTTGTACTCGTTTGTTATTCTTAAAAAGGGGAATGCCCAATTCTGGCCATGAAACGCCCAACAATTTGCATTTGTTAAAAAATACATCATTTTTATGGTAATTAATCGTGGTATTTACGTATCCAATTAAGATTGCAATATTTTTGCACAAGAAAAGTACCGAAAAGATAAAAAATTTACTAAATAGACTCCGAGAATTCTTCTCACCCTATTGACCACGGCCTGAAAATGGATCCCACTCCCACTTCTTACGATAACCTCTGCACGAACATGGAATCGATATCTACTGTAAACGATGACCTCAGCTTTCACACCGACCAGAGTTCTTCCCAGCTCTCAGTAACTCATTCAACAGGACATTTACGCTGTATCAATTGTGGTTTAAATGTCACGAAAATACGATGTCATTTGTTGTTAAAAAACTGTTCTTGGGCAAATAATAAACCTTTATATCTTAAAAATCCGGACTTTTTTAATCCAATTCCTTAACCATTTCATTATTTTAATTGCATATTATCATTTTCACATGCTTTTATATGTGGGCACCCATGGCCGAAGTGTCTATGATCTGTGGGCATTCCCCTTTACGTAAAACATAATTAGACTTACTGAAAATATACCGGAAATAATTTAAAGTGTTACTTTATCAAAGTTAAAGTCAGCCTTAGACGGACTGATTTAAAATGCTTCCTTGTGGTCAAAGAAAACGCGTTGCCTTTAATTAAGACGATGAGTTAAAGCTAGCACGGCAGTCTGTTACAAAAAGATTTGTTTGTAAATAATATTTACATCTGCTATAAATCGGGCTTATCTTCAATATTTAATTTTTTGGTATTGTTTATTCATCCCAGAACTATGGTTTACAATTAGCGAACCTGATGGGTATCATGAGAGAGAAAGAACAGTAGTAGCAGATACAAATATTGAATAAAAACTAGTTCGATGATTTATTTTCTTACTTCAGTCAGCAATAGCGCACTGATGAACATGAGCATTTTTTTAATAGGATAAGGATGACAAACGAGCACACAGTCCACCTGATGGTAAGTGGTTGCTGCGGCCCATAGACATCTACATCTATCCTCTATTGCAAATCAAAGTGTAGATGCGTTGTCACCCGTGAGGACTAACGACTAACTGACTTCACGCTGGTTTTCTGTGAGGTCGTGGTACCACCCCGGTTCGGCCAGCCCATCCGTGCGAAAGCAAAAGCTGCCGCGTGGCCCTACCACTGTTCAAAACTGGTATTACAAGCTTATGTTTGTTCCTAGTCTTTAAAGTACCACTGTTTAAATCATCTCTCGTAGTATCTCCGTCGCCGGTCTGGGTATTTTACATCTTGTATCAAATAAGATGGTTATAGCGCCATATAACGGAAAAATAGGAATAGAAATATTTTTTTTTTCTTTATAATATACCATACATAATACTTATTGAAAAATCTAATGTGTAAGTGACTAGTGTCAATGTAGTTGTGTTTGAATGTTTAGTTATTCATAAACGAACTACATATCAAATTGAAAAAAGATTTGATAATATTATGTATGGATCTGGAAAATTCGTTGAGAGTAATCTCGAAAAAAATTACTTATAGGCATTTTTTTACACGCGTGCTGAACCACGGGCAGAAGATTGTAGTTATTATTTGCATATTAAATACATTCTAGTGCAACATCGTAAGTTAATTAGTAATCTATATTATTTTTTTGATTACGGTCTCAAAGCAAATCTACTACTTCTTCATCACTTAATTACATTCTTCACTTTGACAGAAATGTATAAAACTGGAGTACACTGAGAACCAGTTCCAAGTACAATATTTGAAGTAACTAGCCATCCAAACCACGCGTATAAAATGAATTCACCAACGACTTTTTGCACAATGCTAAATAGAATTTAAAAACTAAAATATAATTGATAGAATCAGGCGTTACTTTGCGGAAATCCATTATAATGGGGTTGTTATAGACTAATTTGCTTAATTTCGCGTAAAGAAAGAAAATGATGCGTACTGCCCAATTTTAAGGTGACCTCCCACCCTCCTTCAATCACGCGCACTATACCCGTCGCCATCAATCCCAGCACTACCACCCCCAGCACCACCACACTAGGCACGACGAACCATTTTCGAAAATACGACACGACTTAGCGGCCAGCCTCCGCAGAGTCTACTTCACCTGAGGATGCTTCGTGTAGAGGCAAAACACGTATAATAATAATATTTTTTTATATAAAACATTTTTTTTTTATAAAACAATATATAGAACTTGTGGTTTTCTTAAGAGTAAGCACTCGTCGTAAGCATGCTACCCGGGTTTTACACCTATAAAATTGTAACTTGCGATTTGCGGCGCTGATTCACCACGTGCTCTGTGGGGAAGGAAAAACTTGTAAGGATTAAAATATGTTGAGAACATGTGAAATTCGCAAACACGTACTGGAGTAGTGGATCGGAATGATTGCTGCATTACCAACTCAAATCAAAATTGAGAGGATTTTCTTATTTTCAGTCACTGCAGCCAGTCTCAACAAAGGCTAACCATCTGTGCAAGGCAATGTCATAGTACTTTTATTTAGCGCAAGCACGGGTGCACTCTCTATTCCCTCACTCTCATAATCCGATGGGACGATATACCGTCACTACCGGTAAGAAATCAGACGCAAAACCGAAGCCTTTACGTGCTTTCCGAAGCACACTTAAACGTAAAATTCTTTTAGTCTTAAACGCGACTACTGACCATGAGCTCCTATTTTCGTATACCACGTGGGGCCAAATAATCAGTTGAGTGCCCCGGAGTCGGGAAGTGGGCAGGGTTTCACCCTTGTACCTCGAAAAGCGCGTAAAGCCGTTGATATGCCTGCGCCTTATCTCATTCCGGTCTTATCGAATTACTATCTCATCGGGTTAGGAGAGTAAGGCGACAGAGAATGCACTTGTGCTTGCGCATACACTCGGGCACGATAACCATGTCCCGCGGAGATGACTAGTCCACGTTGAGTCTGGCCGCCGTGACCGAGATGCGGTCTAGACGACATTATTTCAAGAGTTCCTTTAAAAAATTTATTGGTAACATTTAAAAAGTTAAAATAGAACGCTGACTTTACTTCACAAATTGCCACCCCGAAAAAATTAAGTGCCCAGAGCCCTGCACACTCCTTGCTACGCCAATGGCACTACCTGCTTATCTATTTTTATCGTCAAGCAACAGTTTGCACGGCTGTGTTCTCCTTTATAAAATAATAAAGTCAGTGTAGCTACAGGTTGTAAGATATTTCATTTTTATTGAAAAACATTTTTTTAAGTGGTAGAGTCATAGTACAGCTATCTAATAGTTGTAGTACGAATGGGTCGGCTCGACCGGGAAAGCATCATATTCTTACAGAATACCAGCGCAAAATAGCAGCTTAATAATACTGTATATCGTATGGTGAGTAAAGAGAACTGATAACCCATTTGACTGGGTACGAGGCATATCATTTTAGTCCTCAACACAACTGCATTAATTCTTAATCGAGGATATGTCTATGGACCGCAGTATCCATTTACCAACGGCCATATAACATGTCGGTACCATGTATAGAAATTAACAGCTTCTAATCTAAATTAACTGTTTATAGTGGTAACAATTTGTTCTTAATAATTTCAACAAATGCTCTTTTTTTTAAAGGATAAGGGTGACAAACGAGCACACAGTCCACTTGATGGTGAGTGGTTGCTGTGGCCCATAGACATCTACATCTTTCTTCGTTTGCGAATAAAATGCAGATGCGTTGTCACCCGTGAGGACTAAGATGGAATGCCTCATTTCCAGTAAAAAGGGCCTCCGGCCACCTGCAATCACCAAGCGAAACGCAGAGGTAAACTTCTACTTCACGCTGGTTTTCTGTGAGGTCGTGGTACCACCCCGGTTCGAGCCGGCCCATCCGTGGGACAGCAAAAGCTACCGCATGGCTCTACCACTGTTAAATAGATCTATGATCTAGCTCTATGATTAATAATATCAATGAACATGCCAATAAAGTCCTTCACCGTTTCCACATCTTGATGCAGATGTTTATAGCCTGCAGCATCCATCCATTCACTATCGGGTGGACTCTGTGTTCTTTTGTAAACCTTATAAATATTTAAAAAAAAACTATATAACTAAACAACACATTATAAACCATACATAATACTATACATATAATTAAACTAATATTCCCTTTAACCACTTCTGGTAAGCTTAAAATGCTTGTGATAAAAGTGGTTCATGAGAGTAGTCGAATGGCGGATTCGAACCCACGCCCTTTCGACTTCGCGGTTCACGTCCTGCTATTAGGCTATTGACGTTGAATCAACGCACTGAATCAAATTACCAGTTTTAATATATTTAATATACTTTATAAAATAATGAGTAATTCATAGTCAAATAAGATTTAATACAATTAACTTTAGTGGTTGCCGCCTGTGGCGCTGCTTTCTATTTCTCGATCATCGTGTCAAACAATATGTCGTCAGTATTCATGTCCTTTAGCCTAGCATTAATTTAAATTATTAAATTATTTTGTTATTTTATTTCCACTAAAATGTTAGACCATTTTTTAATTTAAACAACTCACAAACACCCGCATCAACAGCGAAAGCCTCTGTTCACTTCTGGCCACAGCTCCCGGTTAGTGACATGAAACTCATGCACAAATCGCTCGTTTACGTTTACTCGATACGCAATGCAAATGCACACAGCAATGCCAATTTTGTTTACATCGGTTCTGAATTAGCATCAATTCACCATTAATAACAAAACATCGCTTATGTTTTACGACCTTATTTAGGTATTTTTAAAAACAAAACGTTCCCCTTCAATGGGATATGCTACTGTATCGTAGAGATAATTTACGTACATAAATTACACAAAAGCACACATCAAGACACGGCGCAGCATTTTATGGGCTATACCAATACAAGGAGCTGCCGACGTAAAAATGCGAAAATATTAAATGTGAACATATGCTTATAAGAACTAGTATCAGCTCCGGTACGTGAACACTTATAAAACTTTAACTTTGAAAGAAGTAACTAAAGAAAGAACGTGTTTACTCGTTGCTATAATTGTAACTATTAAAATAATAATAAAGAAACTAACAAAAAGTAACAGCTTGTAACAACAAACAAAATAACAAAGTCCATAGTGGATTAAAACTGAAACATTAAAACATTAATTAAAACAAAAATTCGTAAAAATTTTACAGAAAAAAGAAAAATGTTATAGTTTTTTTTTATAAGATAAGGGTGACAAACGAGCACACAGGCCATCCGATGGTAAGTGGTTGCTGTGGCCCATAGACATCTACGTCTATCCTCGATTATGAAACAAAATGCAAATGCGTAGTCATACGTAAGGACTAAGATGGAATGCTTCGTTGCCAATAAAAGGGTTTTTGGTATAATATGTACCTTAAATCACTTCCACAGTTAATACGAATCAAATATCACAACATTTGTTTAAATCCAACAAGCCACTTTAGCTTTGAAGCGTGCCAAACAAATAAACATATATGAATAGATACATACTTATATACATGCATTCATAATACATTCATAAACACACATAAAATCGTGTTCATCATTATTGGACGGAATTTCTGCCAATATTCTATCTGCCGGGGCCAGAGCCATATATATTTCATCTTATTCATTGCCGTACGTCAGCATCTCCTGGAAAGGATTTTCCTTTATATATACTTTCACGCTTGGGTGATTAAAGATCGGAGTGCCTCTCTCTCTCTTTCTCTCGCACCTTTGATGCTTCTGCCAGTCGCCGTCGTAAGCTAAATATATGCAAGATGTATTAGTGACTCACTCGGGATCTCTAAATCTTTACACTGGATTGACTTAAAATTTAGCATATGCTCCTTTCTTGACGTAGCTGGCACTGGGATGCTCGGATCAGAGATGAGAATTGTTGTCGTTCTACTTGTATTTGTTCTATTTGAACGTTCAAATAGAATAAATATATTGGTAAATCCAATTAGGCATACCTTAAGCGCATTAAAAAAATTACGTAAAACATGATTATACGGAATTATTAAAGTAGTTTAAATACATTTCGACAGCACTATCAGCTTCAACACCCTCGAAAACCATGAAAATGACACCCATGATGAAAAAATTGATACCTATTGCAGCCGCCATCTTGGATTTACATTTCGACAGCACTATCGGCTTCAACACTCTTGAAAACCATTAAAATGACACCCGAGATGAAAAAATTGGTACCAACTTCAACCGCCATCTTGGATTTACATTTCGACAGCACTATCGGATTCAACACCCTTGAAAACCATGAAAATGACACCCAAGATGAAAAACTTGATATCAATTGCAGCCGCCACCTTGGATTTACATTTCGACAGCACTATCGGCATCAGCACCCCCGAAAACCATGAAAATGACACCAATGATGAAAACATTTATATCTATTGCAGCCGCCACCTTGGATTTACATTTCGACAACCTTATCGGCTTCAACTCTCTCGAAAACCATGAAAATGACACCCATGATAAAAAAGTTGATAATTATTGCAACCGCCATCTTGGATTTACATTTCGACAGCACTATCGGTTTAAACACCCTCGAAAACCATGAAAATGACACCCAAGATGAAAAAAATTATATATTTTGCAGCCGCCCTCTTGGAATTACATTTTGACAGCACTATCGGCTTCAACACCCTCGAAAACCATGAAAATGACACCCATGATGAATAAGTTGGTACCTGATTTAGCCGCTATCTTGGATTTACATTTCGACAGCACTATCAGCTTCAACACCCTCGAAAACCATGAAAATGACACCTATGATGAAAAAATTGGTACCTACATCAGCCGCCATCTTGGATTTACATTTCGACAGCACTATCGGCTTCAGCACCCTCGAAAACCATGAAAATGACACCCATTATGAAAAAATTGATACCTATTGCGGCCGCCATCTTGGATTTACATTTCGACAACCCTATCGGTTTCGACACCCTCTAAAAGCATGAAAATGTCACCCATGACAAAAAAAATTATACTACTTACTTTTAGTACGTACTACTATTATTTATTCTGTGCTTTTAAATATTCTAATAAAAAAAATCTCTTCTATTATTATAGTCAAGTATTTAAGAAATTTGGTTATTCGAATATTGTGTATTTGTATAGCGATCTTTTTGAGCCGCTGAAAACAACCGAAACAATGTCCACTCGACTGACAGCGACTGAAGCCGAACTAAACTTAATACAAAGGTACTCTATGAACTAAACTACTCTGTGGCTGTAGATCCCCATATACAGAAACAATTTATATACGAGGCAACCAAATCAACGAAAATTTCGCCATTTCGGAGCCGAAAAAAATAAACTATAGCTAATCAAAACAAAATTACACTGCCATTTACATTCAGTGGCTTCCCACATGATAGATGAAGATATTAAAAAATAGATTGAGTTAAACAATTGATATTTTCAAAAGTTGTAGTGTTTACAGGCCACAGGGACATGATAAATCCACACCATAAGCCACTAAAACCCTTTTTTTATTTAAAAATAGCAATGAATCGATTTAAAAAAAATATTAATAAGTTCAACAATCATTTATCTTTCTAACAATGTGCTTTTTATATCATTTATATGTATAATATGATTGCTAGATACGATTTTATTCGATAAAATGTTGGAATTTTAATTTTTAGGCGATAGCAGAACATTACCTTGCGCTTTCGCTTAAGGTATGCAATACTACAGTAGTCTTGTGAAGTTGCAAGCGGTGTGCCGACATGAAACACTGTCTCGATCTGCTACGCACGCAAAGTTTTTTAGACGCCAGTTATTCCCGGCTCGGTTGATGTTTTGGTTGGTGAGCATTTTCCGTGTGTTGACAGTTGAAATCAATCAATATGTAAAGCTCAGAAATAATTTTAATATAAATTGAAGAAAAAAAGTTATCACAGATTACATAACAGCAACAACGCAGTCATAAAACGATTTAAACGTACGGTCCTAAACCGAAGAATCTTCACAAATCTCGCTGTTTAATTAAACTTTCTTAATTTAATTAAGCGACGAGAGTTGAAGATGTTTAATTCATAAAGATTGGGTAACGCTACCTTTGTATCAAAAGTTCCATTTGAATAATTCACAGGTCAATTAAGAATAATGAAATGCTACTGATTTTTCATATTCACACATTATTAATAATATAAAAAAAATTACTTGGTTTTAATTAACTATGTGATCACAACAATACACAGAAATAGTTATTCAATAAGTTCGTACCATTACCATAACCACAGGTCCACTGCTGAATATTGGTCTTCCCCGTAGATTGCATACCATACCATATAATGTATGGTGTTTGCCCTAGTTGCTATGTTTGGCAAGCGGGTTGCCAGGCGCAGTTTATTTTTACTCTTATCAGAAAAATTCTGTTGCCCATCTCCTAGATCAGTTTCCGTTTATCACCTCTTTCTACGCTCATGGGATGATATGGTAAAGTAGATATTCTTACACCGTCCCTATAATATCATAATATCTTCGCTTAGACCATATAGGGAAATAATTATTTTTATATAGTCACGACATTTCGGGTGCTTTGCAGCATACATGGTCACGGGAAGGCTGCGGTGCCTAATGTTCAGGTTTCATAATGAACGGGCTACCTTCCCCTTTAAATTGTACATTTTTAGTCCGTTCCACGCATTATGAAGTTATCTTTAAATGTTATTACAACTCCTAATTAATTGTTATAGAAGTTTTTATTAATAATATTTGATCGCTTTCACCCACAAATGCATATTATGTTATTACTCTGCCCATTAAAAAACAAACTTTATTCATAGAGCACGGTCAAATTAATTGTTTCAATAGTTTTAAGCATATTGTCTATTCATATTGGGCATTTTTCAAACTAACATTATGAATAATGCCGCTGTCTTGTTCATATAATTATTTACACATCACTTGGTCCATAACACATACACTAAACCTAACACTATTGTAATATGTTGCCTGCAACATAAATAAGTAATATTAACAAATCCTGTAAACCATCCACTAGAGCCTGGAAATAATGATCCCTGTTTAAAGGGAACACTATAATCGAGAGCTTAGATGCTACATGATTTACATAATACTTGACATAGAGTAAGCAGAAGCCTGCGGCACAGTTTCCAGTGCGGCGCGCCTTTGGAGATAATGAGATACGTTCTTTTATGTCTGCATAGCTCATCCTCATGACGCATAATCGTGCACAGGGATCGTTACAATTTCCAACAAAAACTATAAAAGGGTCAACCAGATTAAGACTGTATATCTTGCTGAATATTCACGAGCGTTATTTAGTGGTTACTTACACTAAAGTTAAATTTTCTTATACTTAGTTGCCTAAGACTTAAAAAATGTATATATAAATGCTTCACCATCATCATCATTACAGCTTTTTACAAGCCCACAGCTGAACATAGGCCTCCCGCAACGAATGCCACAAAACACGGTCCTGGACCACCTGCATCCATCGTCTTCCTGCATAACTTACAAGCTCATCATTCCATTAAGTGAGAAGTCAATCTACATTTAACTAACCGCTACAAAGCTGCAACTTGAGAACTTTTCTTCACCAATAGGATATGAGTTCTGCGAGCTATGTGACTGGACCACTGCCACTTCACTTATTAATGAATTAGGCTATGTACGTAGCTCCGGTTTTGCTGCTGATATCCTCATTTCAAAGTCTATCACGCAGAGAAACCCCGAGCATAGATATTCCCATAGCTTGCAAAGCGAACTTGTGCTTCCTATTACGGCCAGCAGCGAAAGACCACGTTAATATGTTTAATATAATAAATTTCTGTAAAGTAGTGCTGTTATTTTTTGCTTATATATTATCTTCCGAATTACTGGATACTATTCCTGGCATTTTATCTTAGACCTTAGGGCGATGTTTCTGCATGTAGAATCTTATTCGAAGACTTACTAAGTGCCCACTGTAACTTCTACTTTTAATCAGATACTGTAGTGTGTGTTCCTTAGTCAATGTTGTATAAAAAAATAGTAAGACTAATAAATCCATTTCTATAAACTGATTTTTTATACATATACGGATTTGTAAATTTTACTGTCAATTTTTTTTTCTGAATTGGTTGTAGCTCTCTAGTGCAAAGACAATCTTGTAATACAAAACTTCTAACAAAAAGGAAATGACGACGAAAGTAATAAGATAATTTTACATTATAGCTTCGGAAGTTGGTGCTAAGACATACTATATCAAAGAGATGGAGCTTCGACTTCAGAAGCTGTTATATGGAAATTATTTTATTCTTTTTAATTATTTGAAGTTGGCTGTTACTGTTTATTACAAACAATTTTTTTGAATAGAATATCTTAAGCTTGAATTACGACTAAAATAGTTACATAAAAACTTCATCCCTTATTTTAACATCGTTAGAGGTGTAGTGCATATTTCAAATTCGCATAAGGCCACCCCTAAAGTATTATATGGTAAAAGGGATATTAAGGAATATCTTCACCTAAATGTCGTTTAATTGGTTATGTTTATTCAGTTATATATATATATATATATATATATATATATATATATATATATATATATATATATATATATATATATATATATATATATATATATATATATATATATATATATATATATACACTACACTATTTACAAGCTTGCCACGAGAACTTTAGTCGCCGTGTTTTATTCCGTATTTCAGTAATGACAAGTTTTTAAGTGGAGTTTGCTTTCGCCGAATTGTCAAAGAGTATAGAAGCATTGACAACAACAATCACAACGCAAGTGACGCTGATAGAAGCGCAGAATAAGAAGATATAAAATCTGCAACGTGTTATTGACAAATATTTTTCGATGATAAGTGATCTGAAGAGGGTAATCGAAGAAATGCCCATAAGAAAGGTGTCAGACTTTATACTTTCGTAAAACTGTATATAACCCGAGTGAATAAAAACTACTACATATAAAATACTTTAACTTTACAAAATTCAAATGCGTGGTCGTCACCCCTTTGTCCAAAGATAGAATTTCTCGTTTCCAATGAAAAGGATTTCGGGTTCTCTACATTCACTATACGAAACACAGCAGCATCAAGCTGGATGTTTGTCCTTGTGCAATTCATGTTTGTAAACTGCCTCCACGACACAGAAAAAAATCCTAGTGTGGAGGTAACGTTTTTTAAAAAGGAATAAAAAAAGAATAATAAGCTATTTTACGCTGGTATTCTGTGAGAGCGTGGTCCTACACCAGTCAAGCTGACCTATTCGTGGTTCAACTACTCGTATATATATAGCTGCAATATAACTCTACCACGTAACACTTTTAATGCTGTTTTTCGACCCTTTACACCTTTATTCACAAGCATAACTTCCATACGTAAGTCCGAGCAACGACATGATAAATAAGATGATTCTTAGTGCTAACTAAGATTGACCTTAATTGAATATGGTTTTCAATATCGTCATAATTTTTACTTTAGGAAATTTACGTCTTATCTAAATCACTAAATCATTCAAAATATGGTAAGTATTTGTATCTTTTGTATCTTAAGTTTCCTTTTAATTTAGGGTCAACTTTAACATTTGTTTCTTCGGCAAGAAAATAATTATAATTAATTGATAGAATCAGGCGATACTTTGCGGAAATCCATTATAATGGGGTTGTTATAAATTAATTTGCTTAATTCCGCGTAAAGAAAGAAAATGATGTGTCCTGTCCAGCTTTAAGGGGGACCTCCCACCCTTCCTCAATCGCGCGCACTATACCCGTCGCCGTCAATCCCAGCACTACCATCCTCAGCACCACCTGTGTGTCCTGCCTAGTGCGGTCGAGCTGACCCATTCGTGCTGCAACCATAATATAGCTGCAGCATAGCTTTAACACGCATAAATTATGCCGAAGGCATCCAACGCATCTGTTATTTGGTGTTGCAGAAGTTTATGGGTAGTGATCGCTCTATGAGCCGTCCATGTAACTCTTACATATATGCAGCGGACACAATTAATGTGAATATAAAAACATTAATCGTGTCCGTTTGTCCCTGCTTTCGTTTCATATTCCGTTAAATAAGAAAATTAAAAAGCCTATTATTTGTATTACGATTATTTTTATAATGTTTGGTTAAGTTTAATGAAGCATACATTTTTATTAATATTTATTATTTATTTAATGTACGTTATTGATTAAGTAATATTATTTTAACTTACAAAAATTAAATCCCTTAAATATATTTAGTGGATTTAATTTTTTAACACTAAGAATAGAATAAAATAAGATAAAGGTTAGTTGCAAATTGACAATATATTTTTATAACATATATTATAACATATTTATTGACAATATATTTAAGATCTATTTATGCACTTGTACGGTTATTCAAATAATCATAAAATAATACACCAGCAAATTACTTCTTTGCTAATATTCTCGAAAGCGTAAACGAACAAAGAAAATAAACATCAAGCTAAACACAAACATCAAACTTCAGAAACTTTGAATTGCTTGTTAATGTTTAACGCTAACTTACTCGCAAGATACTTACGACTCGTTATTTTAGCAAAATATAAGTTTAATTAAAAGTCAACATTACTGAATGCGTAAATTTATTGTGACGTACCTTCTGTTATACCATGTAGTGGCGGTGTAAGAATATCCACTACTCCAAATCGTCCCGTGGATATCCTAATAGGCGACATTGGGAATCTAAGCAGGAGATGGGAAGCAGCATCTTCATGATAATCAATTATTATAATAAAAAACAAGCGTGGCTTCTATGCAATATATCAAATATATTTATTAATAAATTTTAACAGTCGGCTCCGTGGCGCAGTGGCTTAGCAATGAGTTGCTGCGCTGGGGGGCGCGGGTTCGAATCCCGCACGGAACAAGTATTTGTATGGCCTACAAATAATTGTTCCGGGTCTGGATGTTTGTCCTTGTGAAATTTGTGTTTGTAAACTGCCTCCACGATACAGGAGAAAATCCTAGTGTGGGGGTATCGTTTTTTTTTTAAAGAAGAAATGTTAACAGTGTTTGAACCACGCGGCAGCTTTTGCTGTCGCACGGATGGGCCGGCTCGAACCGGGGTGGTACCACGACCTCACATAATACCAGCGTGAAGTAGAGGTTCACCTCTGCGTTTCGCTTGGTAAGTGCAGGTGGCCGGAGGCCATTTTTTACTGGAAATGAAGCATTCCATCTTAGTCCTCACGGGTGACAACGCATCTGCATTTTGATTCGCAAACGAGGATAGATGTAGATGTCTATGGGCCGCAGCAACCACTTACCATCAGGTGGACTGTGTGCTCGTTTGTCACCCTTATCCTATAAAAAAAAATTATAATATGAGACAATCTACGTGAGACTCCTATGTTCAGCTTCTAGTCTCTATTAGAATCATTTGTAGAAGAGAGATAATATGAGCATAGAAACGTATCTGTAGCTTTGCTTGTTTGAAGTTGGCTGCAGACGTCCATGAACTGGAGTCCTTGTACCTTCAGTTTTATAAAAAATGTAAAATCACACATTACTCGAAAGTAATCTGAGATGTTTTGCCGTGCAGTGAAATCGTAAGCGTAAACTCCTCATCAATTTATGTAAAATATTTTCTTCTTCTTTATCAGGCTGTTAAATTCACGGACTTCTTACGTTGTAGGGATAATTTGCAATTGTATTAAGGCTTATATAAAATATTACCACGGGATCCACTTATCTTAGGTGGACTGTGTGGTCGTTTGTCACCCATATTTTATAAAAGAATAGTTAATAAATAGTACTGCATAGTAAAGTTTTGGTCTGTATACGTGAATATCAATCCTGGGCACAGGCACCCTCTCATTTCTAAAAGATTTGTTATATAGGGAATAATAACCAGTACCTTACAAAATAGTAATGAAATAGTAGCATGCAGAACGCGACAAAACTGACGATACCATCCACACCATCTGAATGCATGGGAGTCCACCACTGTACAATTTACTAGGAGTTTTCTTCCTCGCTCGACTTCTTTGTGGCACCGGATTTTTTTCCGGACCAATACGACTTAGGGACATTTAAGGTTTGACTTTTTTTCAAAAGACTGGCAATGCACCTGCAACTCCCCTGGTTTTGTTTTTGTTCATGGGCAGTTGTGGACAATTATCATCAGGTGAACCGCATGCCCCTTTGCCGCACATATTGCCCTCCTTGCCCCATCTCCTATAAAAAAGGTGATAATTACATGGATTTTTATACAGTAGACTTTGCTTGATATGTAAATACTTTGTTTCAAATGCAAATTTATGTACGTCTAACTTTTATTACTCCTCATTGACTTTTGTATCATTACAAAGTTTTTTGTAGCAATTACTTTCTTAAAATTGTTACTTAAATTAAAAAAAAGAATGTAGGGAGTTGGGTTGTACGATTATGTAAGATTTTAGTTTTAGTTTTTATTTTATATTAATATTAAATATTATATATTTTACTTCTATTTAAAAAAATACATGCTATTTTTAACACTGGCTGTAATACATAAATAATCAAAAAATCATGCCCACTTTCCATACATTCAAAAACCTGATAATGAAAGTTGATGTACAATTATAAAGTATAGAAGAAAAACTACATGTAAGATCAGAAAATAATGTCATATAGTTATTTTTACGATTTAAACGCTACGAATCCCAAAATACATTAATGTCACTTTTTAGGTTAGGATTTGCTGTAACCAAATAGGTAATAAAGAAATAAATGTGCTATAACTTATTATTAACGCTCGAAGTTAAGATATCAATACTTATCTAGTTATGATCTTAAACGTCTTTTTTACTTTGTGAATTTCTTGAAACCAACTGCCCCTAAGTCATCGCTTACTCTCGATGATTTTTACCATAAATTGAGTGTCTAGCTCCTTCTGCTATTTCTTCAGCACACATAAATACTTAATAACTACATTTAGTTCATCTTGTATTGTCAAAATGATCACTTATCAACCAAACACATTTCATTGGCCTATGGTATATACTTACTGATGAACAAAATGGGATAAACAAGTAAAATACTATGTTAAAGTGGCATGGTTTATTAATTATCATCATTTTCACTTAAATCTCTCACCACCACGTCATCCAGAAATTCTGCTGGAGCAGAAATATTTTCTTGATACCATATAGGGTTGTAAAAAGAAGTAACACAAACAAAATGGCACAGTACACAACGAGACGCAAATGCAACAACGAAGAACCATAGATAAATAAATACGAAGAACTGCGCCGGTGCCAATTGCAGAACTGTCAAATGTCAAAATAATCTAGCTTGCTACATATATATTTATCTATGAAATAATCCGTTTCATTCGTCCGCACTCGATGACATACTGAATGATTATTTTATTTTATTATTATATTATTTTACATTAAAATGTACTATACAAATACAAATAAATAAATACTTACTGATTAAATGAAACATAAAATAATGTATAAAACTCAGAAGCAGAGTTAAATAAAGTAAAGTAGCAGTGTATAAAATGGAACGTCCTAAAAAAGGGTAGTTGAGATGCGTTCAAAACATATAATACGTTTACCCTTGACGTAGAATAAACTTATAGAAATATGTAAAAATATTTTTTCCTGAGTTTCTTTTAACATAGTGATAAGCTTAATTAATTTACAATTCAATTAGCTGAATTTTAAGATTTATTTCATTTCCATACATTGTCAGGTGAA
This sequence comes from Parnassius glacialis, assembly GCA_033319125.1. Taxonomy (NCBI): domain Eukaryota; kingdom Metazoa; phylum Arthropoda; class Insecta; order Lepidoptera; family Papilionidae; genus Parnassius; species Parnassius glacialis. The sequence goes on from JAVANC010000005.1 coordinate 56,893,987, forward strand.
AAATGGGCATTGTTCTTTACACTATCAGCTATGTGTTCTTTAATGCGGGTTTGTGATGTAAAGAATCGACGCTCCCGGAAGTCCTGCAGTCTGTGAAAACGTACAGGATCACCCCGTTAATACATTAGATTTGATAGACCACAAATCCTCGCTAAGGAACACCGATTCCTTCCAAGGATATTTCGTGGAATATTTTAGGACATCATCATCATCATCATTACAGCCCTTCACAAGTCCACTGCTGAACATAGGCCTCCCCCATAGAATGCCACAAAACACGGTCCTGAGCCACCTGCATCCATTAACTTCCTGCATATCTTACCAGGTCGTAACTCCATCTAGTGGGGGGGACGCCCTACACTTCGCCTGCCGGCACGAGGCTGCCACTCGAGAACCTTTCTTCCCCATAGGTGGTCGGTTCTTCGAGCTATATGGCCGGCCCATTGCCACTTCAGCTTACTTATCCGTTGGGCTATGTCAGTCACTCTGGTTCTACTGCGGATATCCTCATTTCTGAGTTTATCACGCAGAGAAACTCCGAGAATAGCCCTCTCCATAGCACTCCTGAGCGACCTTGAGCTTCCTCATCCGGCCAGCAGTGAAGGACCACGTCTTAGTTCCGTATGTCATCACTGGCAACACGCACTGGGTGTACAGTCTCGTTTTCAAGTATTGAGGTATACCTGACGAGAAGATGTGCCGTAATTTCCCGAACGCTGCCCAACCGAGTTGAATCCGTCAATTGACCTCTCGGTCGTAGTTGGACTTACCTAGTCGGACTATTTGTCCCAGGTAAACATACTCGTCAACAACTTCGAGCTTAGTGTTCCCAATAACTACCGGCATAGGTGTGACATGGACATTAAACATGATCTTTGTTTTGTCCATGTTCATCTTAAGACCTATCCGTCGGGAAACACTATTGAGGTCATTGAGCATAGTGCTTAGGTCCTCCAGCGATTCTGCCATAAGGACTATATCGTCGGCAAATCGAAGGTAAGTGGTGTACTCGCCATTGATGTTGATACTGTATCCTTTCCAGTCCAGAAGCTTAAAAACCTCTTCCAATGCAGCGGTGAAGAGTTTCGGGGATATGACGACACCCTGTCTTACACCTCTCTGCAATTGGATAGGTTTCGTACTCTGGTTCTGTACTCGGATAGCCATCGTAGCTCTAATAATAATAATAATAATAATAATAATAATAATAAATTTATTGCCTCTAAAATACACAGTTACATTCACGTTAAAAACAAAGGAACATTATAAATTATTTGAGACAAAAGGAGACGGCTCAGCTTTGTCTGTAATGAGATAGAGATCTCATACAGAGCTGTTTTTCAGCCGCTCCCTCCTCCCTGAGGTGTTGTGCGGGAGTCCAAAGTAGCAGGCTCCCCATTTACATGACTTATACTTTTAAACTATGTCCAAAATAATTAAATGTGATAAAATCGCAAATACAAAAAAAAAAGATTAAAAACATTAAACACAAAATAAAAACATTTAAAAATATGCATAAACAACCATTACGAAATGAACTAACAACAGAATCAAAAAAAAAAACAACAACACGGGAAATAGAAAATATAAAATAAACTTTCCTTTCTTTGAACTGTTGTGTGTGTGTGTGTGTGTGTGTGTGTGTTTGTGTGTACGTGTGTGTGTGTGCGTGTGTGTGTGTGTGTGTGTGTGTGTGTGTGTGTGTGTGTGTGTGTGTGTGTGTGTGTGTGTGTGTGTGTATATCCTTATTAATTTTTGACAAAAAAGTCCCGTAAATGTAAAAACTTAACAAAGGGATGTTTCAAATTCTCTGCAGCGAGTTGTCTTTTTAACAGAGCCAATTTATATTTGGCTTTGAAGCAATCTATTGACATTTTCTTTCTCATGGGTGGAGGGACGTCATTCCAAATTCTCGCTGCAGTGAATTTGAAACAACTCCTATATCTTGCTGTTTTGTGTGCGGGTGTGTGAAGGAGCATTTGTGTGTGAGAACGAATACTTCGACAGGAAATATCTTTGATCCAGGTGAGTTTTTCGAAAAGGTATTCTGGCTTTTTGTTCCAAATTACCTTTTGGACTATTGAAGCATAGTGTAATTCTCTCCTGGCGCCCATATTAAGTATGCCTTTTTTATTTAAGTATGGGGTTATAAATTGTCTTCTTGGCACATTACAACAGTATTGAACACATGCATTTTGTACTCTCTGTATTGCTCTTTCGCTATTAGCTGACAATTTAGGGCCAAAGACTAAGCTGCAGTAGCTCAATTGTGATAACACCAATGAGTCACACAGGAGAAGCGTAGGTCCTCTTTAATATACGGTCTTATTTTGTATAAAGTTTTAAGTTTAAAGTACGAACTTCTTATCTTGTTATTGATGTGTTCTACAAATTTCTGCTCTCCGTCTAGTATAAGCCCTAAATTACGAGCGGATCTTACTTGTGTCAAGGTTTCATGTTCTATTTTAACCGTATCCTCGCTGTCTAAAATAGTTTTTATTTGTTTTTTTGTGCCCAAAACTAGTACTTGTGATTTAGTTACATTTAATACTAGGGAATTTTTTTGGGACCAGGTTTGGATATTATGGAGATCCTCATTTATTCTGTTTATTGCCTCTTTAACATCTCTGGGGTCAAAAGAATAATACAGCTGGGTGTCGTCTGCGTATAAATGGTATTTACAATGTTTAATTTGCTTAGGCAGGTCTGCTGTGTACAGAGAGAACAAAATAGGACTGAGTAAGGAGCCTTGGGGTACTCCTCTTACAATTTTCCGTAGAGAGGAGAATTTCTTGCCACCATTGCATCCATCTGTTACCACAATTTGTTCTCTGTTGGATAGGAATGACTGAAACCACCTACATGTGTCTTTAGAAAAGCCATAGTGCTCTAATTTATTTAAGAGGATTTCAGGTTGTAGACAGTCAAATGCCCGCGTGTAATCCAACAGCACCATAATACTAATACTCAATCCCATATCGGAGGCCTCTGTTAGATCGTCAGTGACATTTAAGAGGGCAGTTTCTGTGCCATGCCCTTTTCTGAACCCTGATTGAAACTTTGGTAGAGGGTTATTCGTTTCTAAGTAATTTAGCATTTGACAAAGTATAATCTTTTCTAAGACTTTAGACAACACCGGGAGGATCGATATAGGGCGAAGATCTTTTAGTTCACTTGCTGCGTTCTTTTTAGGAATGGGCTTGACTAGAGCTCTTTTCCATTGCGTTGGGAATGTACTGGTTCCGATCGACTTGTTTACTATAAATGTAATAATAGGGAGAGTTACAGGTAAAGTTAATTTGAGCATTTCAATATTTAAGTTATCGTGCCCTGCGGCGTTTGTTTTTATTTTATTGATAATCTTACTGATTTCTATTTCATTTGTCGGGTTTAGGTCGAATAGGGTATCGTGTGAGCATTCGTTACATACTTTATAACCTTGTTTGAGTTCTGGTTTGTCACATGGCGGCAAGTCTAGAAAATAGTCATTAATAATATTCGGGTCATTGAGATGGTGTGGAATTGTATTTAAATGAGTAGTTATTTGTGCTGCATTTTTTATATTACGCCACAGCGACCTTGGATCTTTTAAGTTGTTGTTTATACAATGGTTAAAGTAAGCTTTTCGTTCGCGTTTACGGGTTGCTGTGACTAAATTTTTAAGGGTTCGGTAGTATTCATTTGAACAATCTTTTTTATCCTTCTGGGCTTTTTCTAACGCATCGTCACGTAAACTCATCATGAATAGCAACATATCTGTAATCCATGGCTTTGGTTTGTCCCTTATCCTCAGCGTGCGGACAGGTGCATGAGCATCAAATAATTGACTCATATATGCGTTGAAAGTTTGAACCATTTCGTCTACGTTCTCTAGATTATAGATAGAGTCCCAGGGTATAAGTTTCAGATCTCTTGCGAAAGCATCGGAATTAATATTTCTTAGTAATCTCTGTTGTTTTACTTGTTTATAAAATTTTGGTTTTCTTATGTCCAAATCTAGTAGCACCAATGCATGATCACTAAGACAACGATTGTGTATAAGTTTAATGTTTTTGCATCTTGAGGGAGTGTTAGTCATGACGAGATCTAAAATAGTTTCAGTCTGATCAGTGACTCTCGTTGGTTCTTTGACGAGTTGTTCAAGGTTGTGTTGATAGCAGAATTGCATTATATCTTTTGCTCTATTGCAATGTTTGTTATTCATATCTACGTTAAAATCGCCAAGTATGCAAGTGTAATCGCATGGTGCCATTGAATTCAGGGAGTCACTCAGAGCGTCCAGTGTTTCTGTAACACCAACACTGTTAGGTCTGTAGGCCGTGCCAAGGGCCATTGAAGCTCCCGGGAGTTGAATTTCTAGCCACATCTGCTCTAGAGACGACGCTGGGTGTTGCCGTACTTTAGTATTTATTTCCTGCTTAATATAGAAGCCTACACCTCCTCCCTTCTTTTGTTGCCTACCTCTATGCACAAACTTATAATTTGGTATTATAGGCGCAAATTCCTCTTCTCCATCTTTTAACCACGTTTCATTTATAGCTAATATATCAGGAGTGTGATTACGGACAGCCACAAGAAGTTCATCCTGCCCAGTATTCAGAGATCTGGCGTTTAATAGACCTATTCTTAGATATTTATTTTTAATACTAACCATTTAGGATATAATAACTTGATATGATGATAATAAATATTTAAAGTAATATAAAACTTGTGATGAATAAGTGGGTTGTGTACGGTGTGTCAGAAAGTGTGATTGAGGTGCTAGTTGTTTGTGTAAAAATAGTCTCAATTACAGATTTCAGGAAGTAAATTTAAAAGAAACGATTAAATACATTCCTTGCACGATACCAAAACACATAAAAAATAGTTAGTTGGTGTGTATGGGATGGAAATATATCAGCTGTCATTATACTTAAAAACCTTTGATAAGTCCATTTCATTTTTAATCCGAATCCGCGGTTTCCCTTGTTCCTTGCGCACAAATATCTTTCCCTCCCGTACCCATACATATTTGAATTGTACTTCGCGGGCAAGGGAGCGTGCTTTTTGAAAAAGTTGACGGTTAAATCTTGTCAAGCGTTCATTAAGATATAGCAGTTTGGTGGATCCAGGTAATTCGAGGCCATCGCTGTTGAGATTACGTCTGGAGCGCGCAGCTTGAAGCAGGCCGTTCCGCGTATCACGGCGTGCAAGGCGCACGGCTATAGGTCTTGGGCGCGGTGTTGTGCTGTCCTGTTTCGCCGGACGAAGTGGGCCCACGCGTTCTGCTGATACGACGTCTTTATCGTCCAACTCCATACCAATTTTCTTAGCCACCGTCAGAATAATGTGGGTGCAGTTTTCATTGGGTGTTTCTGGACAGCCAGCTATTTCTAGGTCGTTAGAGAGTAAGGTTTGGTCTCTTTCCGCAATATCAGCCTGCAGCTGCATTACGATGCCCTCAATTGGATGGGTTTGGGCAGGCTTGGTTTCCGATTTACTCTCCAATATTGAAACTCTAGCTTCCAGTTGCTCAATCCGGCTGTTTTGGTCTTTAATGGCATTTGTAAGACTACCGATAGCTTTTTGTACTCTGTCCATTTCATCGTGCAATAAATTTTTCATGTAGATTTTTAAGTCATTCAGAATATCCGCGTAAGAGTTGATGGTGATGTTCTCAACGCCTTGTACTGGGTTGCTCGTCTCACTGAGTGGGTGTGGATTTAACACCTTGGATCGGACCGTTACATTGGGATTGCCACTCTTGAGGACATGCGATACGGTGGATGAATCCGTTCGTAGGGTTGTTCCTCCCTCTATGGTTGCCGTGGTGACTCGTACAGGGGTGTTAGCATTGCCTTTTTTTGGTAGTTTGCTTAGACATTCTGGGCATTTCCAATGTTCTTTTTTTCGCTCCATTTGACGAAAGTTCTTTGGGCTGATGTTTGCACAATCCAGATTGTATTTCCCCTTGCATTGCATACATAGTAGATAGTCTTTATTCGTTATAGAGTTTTTACAGCCGGCACAATTTTGAAAGTTATTCATTTTAACAGTTTTTATTTATCCTCTATTGAACTATAATTCTACTCTTTATACAGTTCGTATTAATCGTTTCCTTCAAATTCCCTCCCAGAATCTTAGGAAAATTTTAATGAAATTTCATTTAGAAAAAATAAGAATAAAAAACAAAAATAAAATCCATATAATACTAAAAAAAAAAATTAAACTTCACTGTGATTTGAAACCTAGATCGACGGAGTTCACTCAATGTCGTTGCACACTAAGCTACAGAAACTTGTAAGTTAAGAGTGAAAAATGTGATTGCTTACTTCTAAGTCCGTAATTCGTCACTATAAGTTAGCAACAGGAACATGAGTCATCAGCGTTCGCAGCTAATCGCTCGACACTCGATTCACTTTAACCAACGGACACTTGATTTTTATTTAAATTTGTAAGCGAATGCACACATTTGATTTAGCACTTTTCGTTGTTTTTCGCCGTCAGTTTATGGGAGTGAACTTTAACTTTGTATTAACACTAATTTTAATAAGAAAAACGCCATACGAACTATTTAATTGGATTTTTGTTTAGAGAGACACAGACTGTACGTGTTAACAGATCCGCGGTAGGCGGGGAGGTCTCTACTGTACAAGCACTTCAGCACTTCGATATACCGACAGTCAACTTGGCACCGCTGAAGGGACTGCAGCACCGCCCAAATTTCGACGGAATCAAAGGCTTTCTCCTAGTCCACATGCGCCAGACATAGTGGCAAATTGTACTGCTCGGACATCTGTATAATTTGCCGAAGTGTATGTATGTGGTCTATGGTGCTAAAGCCTTTTCGGAAACCGGCTTGTTCGGAGGCTGGAAGTCGTCAAATCTGCGCGCGAGACGATTCGTAATGACTCTCGAAAACAGCACGTAGACGCGGCTCAGAAGGGAAATCGGTCTGTAGTTCTTCAAGAGAGCGTTGTCGCCTTTCTTGAAGAACAAGACCACCGCACTTCTGCTCCACGCCTCCGGTGTAATGCCATCATGGAGGACGGAATTAAAGAGCCTCTGAAGGACTTCAAAAGTACGGTTTTCCACCCGCTTTCAGAAGCTCCGCTGTAATTCCATCCTCACCTGGGGTCTTGCCGTTTTTAAGGTGCTGGAGAGCCAATATAATCTCGCTCAGAAAGACGTCCGGGATATCATCGGAATAATGTCGGATAAGACTCGCTCTTAGATCGTTACTCACACTTGCGTGCGGCTCCAACGATGACGTGTACAGCTGCCCATAGAACCTCTCAATCTCACTCAAAATCTCAGGTGCCCCGGAAACGATGCTACCACATTCAGTCTTCAGCTTTGACAGTTAGCTCTTTCTGGCAGACAGATCTCTGGCAAAGACTTTGGAGCCTTGGTTCCGCTCGATCGCTTCTTCAATACGCGCTGTATTGAAGTTGCGTAAGTCCCGCCGCATGCATTTGGAGATCTGTCTGTTCAGTTGCCTGTATGCTGTCAAATCTGTTGAAGAATGTAGCTTCATCTCCCGTCTAACAGCCATGAGATGAAGAGTGTGATCGGAGAGTTTTTGTGTTCTTCTGCGGCGGGTCTTGCAGAACTTAGCTCCGACCGCATGGACAGTTTCCACGAGCTTGTCATTCAAATCGTCCACTTCATTGCAGTCTTCTAGGCACTGAAAACGGTTTTGAAACTCGAGCTGATAAGTTTTGGGACTTTGGATTAGAGCACGAGGGGGGACGGAGCGTTGACTTCATTAGACGAGACATCTCCAACTTAACGTTTAGGTTCAGTGTTCAGTGTTCACCCTCGCGATCACTGAGACATCACTGAACAGTTGTCTTCTGGTCGTCATAATGAAGTCAATCTCATTTTTTGTCGAACCGTCGGGGCTCGACCAAGTCCAATTCTTGTGGGGCCACTTCTGGAAGAAAGAGTTCATCATAAAGAGTCCCTCTTTCTCCATGAAGTCGGCCAGCTGCTGGCCCCTTCGGTTCCGGTGCCCTATTCCGAAATTCCCTACTTTCAGCTCACCGTTCTCTCTTGTGCCTAGTTTTGCATTGAAGTCTCCCATTAATACCATATATTGGGTTTTGGAGGAATGCATGGCTCTAGAGATATCCTCAAACATTTCCTTCACCTCCTCATCGGGGTGTGCCGAGGTTGGTGCGTAAACCTGTATGACCTTCAGCGAATACCGTTTGGTGATTCTGAGTATAAGGTACGCAACCCTCGTCGACACACTCTCAATCTTTACAACGTTGTTAACGAGAGACTTGTGGACGATAAATCCGACACCTCTTTGTGACAGATGTTCGCCCTCTCGGTGATAGATCAAGTTGCCGGATTCGAGGATTACCGTGTCCTCCCCCTCTCTTCGGATTTCGGATAATCCTATAATATGCCAGCGCAACTTGTCTATCTCTTCTTCCAGCTCCACAATCTTCTTGTCAGTCCTCAGGGTGCGTGCGTTGTATGTTGCCAGGTCGAGTCGTCGTAGGTGGCAACTGAACCTCCACCGGAGATTCTTAGCACCCCCTGCCCCGCCGTTACCATGGTCGCCACCGTAGCCAGGAATAGCGGGACCGCCGGGGACTGGGAGCCGTCTCTTCGTAACTCTCATCATGGGGGGTATATTATAGGACATTAATAATAAAAAAACCGGCCAAGTGCGAGTCGGATTCGCGCACTGAGGGTTCCTAACAAATCCGTAGGTATATAAATTTCACATTGTTAAAAATATTTTTATTATTTGATGTATCTAAAAATGTATGCTTTTCGCAATTTTCCTTAATTTGTGCTATAAAACTTGCTTCGTACTAAATTTCAAGATTTTGAGTTCATGGAAAATACCCTGTAGGTTTTGATTCCCTTACGAATAACGAAAATTTGCGGCAGAAACGGCTGTATCTTTTGAATGATTGATTGATGAAAGCTTGATTTTTTCACAGCTCGAAGGGACAATAGATTTGAGTATTTAATATGAATTTCAGCTTGATACCACTATGCGTTCCTGAAAAAATGGGTCTTGACAGACAGACAGACAGACGGACAACAAAACGATCTTATAAGGGTTCCGTTTTTCCTTTTTAGGTACGGAACCCTAAAATACGTTCAAGCTCGAATCACAAAGAAAAAAAATTGTTTACATTTTCTTCCTTTTGAAAATAAAACAAAAAAATCCTTTTAAAATCTAACATTTCAAATTTTTGATATAGAAATTTAAACCAATGTTGATTTTAAATTTTGAAACTGTTTAATAAATTAATTGTAGCTTCTACAACGTTATGTCGAGTCAGATTCTTTTTTTTCGATGTAATCATTGTTGGGTTATTGGTGCATACATTGATATTTGTGTATATTGCTTTTTTGTTTTGTATTTTTGTTTTAATTTCTTTGCTCATATTCTTGTGTTCGTTTTATTGTTTTTGTCTAATTTCTTTCTACATTATGTCGTGTGTGACGACTGAATGAATCAATTATAATTTAATTTAATAGCCACTCAAAAACGTTATATTATGTATTGCAACGTATTTTAGAGCACATGACTTTGAAATTTAAATTTTAGTTAGTGACATTCTAGAAATAGAAAACATTTTCGGAAAATCAGGTTGGTCGGGTTGCACAATACAAAACCGCCAACCGCACTCTACATGTTCACACTTACAAAATTAATTAAAACAAGAGCACCCGCAAACAAGGTCTTTGGAATTGCTGAAAAGATACAACATAGTATAGAATCAGATGTTACTTAGCGGGAAGATATAAGGATCATAAATACATACATACATACATATAATCACGCCTCTTTCCTGTAGGGGTAGGCAGAGACCACTTCTTTCCACTTGCTACGATCCTTACATACTTGTTTCGCTTCGTCCACTTTCATTATTCCCTTCATACATGCTCTACGGTTTAGGGTACTCTTGACCTGGCCTGGCCCTGGTCACGGGATACTCATCCCAAATTACCTGTCCGGTAGTTGTGGTATGGTATACGGGTATGCGACCCCGACTTCCCTAGCTATTACTGTCCTATCCCTTGCCCTCCTGGACGGTAATATCCTACATTTCCTATTTCCTACCCTAACTTACCTTACGAAGAGTAACTAACTTTTCACACCTATCCTTCCCTTTTTCCTATTCCTACCCTCCGCCAATCCAACGTCGGCCGCGCGGATGGATGCATGGCTAGGGGCGAGCCTAGTCGTTAGCGTGCCACACTGCCCTGGGACCAGGCGAGCCCAGAATTAGGCTAGCCTTACCCTGGCATGCGGCGCTCTGCTGGGGGGGACAAACCTTTCCCTCGCTATTCGTGGGAACGCAATCGATAATGATAAAAACAATTTAATTAACCAAAATGGCGGCGATGTGTTTCGCCACCCATCACGTCTCGTTTCTCGCGGGGGCGAAAAGCGGCCCACGGATCATAAATATGTAAAACTAATTTACTGAGAATTGCGTGAAAAATCGAATGGTGTTTTTTATTATTGGTATAAAATAAAACCTTTGAATCCTCTGTAAACAAACCGAATAAATTCGTTATGTTCGTTTTATATTTTTAAATTATATTTCGAACAAAATCCGTTTGCTATTCCGTGCAATCGAACTTCGATTTAAGATCGCTGCATACAGGACGGAATCAGCACGTGCACGGGACGGAGACGGAACGTGGTTCTTTGTCAACACGGACGGGAGTTTAATGCATACGCACCGTGACAGTGACTCGAAACTAACGTGCTAGTGTTGTGAAAGATGGATTTTTCATTTGAGGAATTGGCATTAATTGCTATTGCTTTAGATGATGAATTAACTAAAACAATTTACGTTCTCAAGGTGGCAGTGCTTCTAGTCAAGCATTTCGTGAACGAGAAAAATTCAAAGTGTTTTCAATATTCTCCTGTTGGCATTTTTAGCATCAATGAATACTAACACCCTTACCCATAAGCACACTACCATCACATTTTAACCAAATACTCTGTCAAAAAATTGGTTATGTACCTACTTGATTTCTGTTGTATTTAATTCTACTGATGTAATAAATATCGACATTGTAAAACATGAGTCAACTTTATTTACGTACCTGTCTTTTAAAAAAGTTCAAATGTTATTGTTATATATTAAGATACATTGTAAACCTAATAAAACAATAAATGAAAAATAAAATTTATATTCACCACTTGCAGTAAGTGATAATTCGACTGCAATTTTCCGCCACAGAATTTTTTATATTTTGTGTCCAAATACTTCGGGTGTGCAAAATTATACAAGCATGGATATGATCGTACACATTCAATTAGTTTTTCGTCGTCCATTTTGTTCGGTACGGCACGCACATCACTGCGTAACCAACGGGGCGAATGTGCATACGCAGCGGAACCACGGACGAGACGTGGCGCGCACGGGGCGGGACGGGGTAAACATCGTCGCCGACGATGTTTTTCTCGTCCCATTCATGCCACGTCCCCGTCCCGTCCGTGCATCCGTAGCGTATGCATTTTCACGTACATTTTCTATGAAACGATATTTCCAAAATTTCACGTCCCGCTCCGTCCGGAATAAAACACGTTACGTATGCAGTGACCTTTAGAAGAAAAGTTTTTTTTTTAAAGCTTTGAATATTAAAATAAAACATAAAATCTGTAATTCCTAAACCACTGTGCTCTTTTTAAATAGAAACCACGGGTTTTCAAATTCAACAACTATCGATGAGGAGCATCATAATTAGTGTTAAGGTTGTCAGTTTGCGTCGTAGGACCAGGAGCATAGTATAAAGAGCGGGAAGTACGTTATCTTCATACAAACGCACTGCGTGCGGCTTGTATGTGTGCGCCATAGTATCTATGAGGCGCCGCACGCACACTTAAACACAATCTCGAAATGTTTCTCACTACGCCAGTCTGGGCTAACACCGCACGAGGTTCGCGCGTTACGACTTTTGGCACCGCTAAATGAATGAAAAATGTGTGATAATCGCAGGAGAACGTATTGCTGTGTGTTTGGGTGTCTTAATAATTCATCGATTCCAGAATTGTCTCTGTTCAGATTACCTATTAAAAAGGACAGGTCACTTATTATAGCATATAATTTTTACTTGACGATGAGATACCTACTTACTTATTTTTGTTGTATATTTTGTCTATCAGACAGAGGAAGAATAGTAACTAAGTATCTATTTACGGTTATAAAATCGTAATTAATTATATTTGAAAAAGTTATTTATAAGGATGCGGATATATTACACATTAAAGTTTAATAACAAGTCGTTTCGTAATAGTCGAAACTGAAGAAAGTATTTTTCTGTAGCTAATTTGTAATTTTGTAATAAATGTGTGATTCAATATATATATATGCTTGTATTAATTAAAATAAATGTTAATATGGTCCATTATGTGTGCAAATACTATATTATGCCTATTAAAAATAAAAAGTAACTAGAATATACTAAGTAAATAATTTAAACACGAGCTCACACACCGCCCCGCCGGTTTAGTTTATCCCTTTTTTCATAAATAATACTGCTCTGAATCTTAATACATTTCTGTTTTAGTTATACAGAGATGTATTATTTTTGGCAAGGGCCGGGCTTTAAACTAATGATTTGGTGACAATGACAACCCTGAGACAGTAGGCAATTATATCGCGGATTGGGCCGGAGACAGCCTACTTGGTGTCTTTATACTATGCCAGGAGGAGCACTGCAGGCGCACATTCACTTATTAAATCCATCATTTGAAGTTATCAGCATGCTGGTGTGAGAATGGGCCGGTTAAGTAGCTCGAAAAACCGACATACGATGAATAAAATATAATATATAATAACTGTTCTAATATACTTTCTATTCAGTATAGATTACAAGAATATTTATTGAAGGTATTTTTACCATTGATTTAGAAAAATACTCTGTCCTGAGAAGAAACCGCAAGAAACCTTTCATCACTTACGAACAAGTGGGATAGTAGTCATGTACTGGATTATAATACTTAAGAAACCACGTGAATTTTAACTGCCTTAGTACCTATGTACTTTTAATACATATTAAGATAAGCTAATACTCAATTCAATTGAAGTATACGGTTAGGTAGACTGTGTCCTCATTTGTCAATCTAAATCTATAAAAAAGTTATTGCTAGTACAATAATAACTTTGAGCTATTCTTATTGGTCCCGAAATAACAATGATTTACGTAATAGAAAAATAATCCTAAAACGGAAGCAAGTTGGTCGTTTGTTTGCAAATAATTTACAGAACGAAAACGCGTAACAAGGAGGAAAAATTTGGTTCCGGACTCAACCTTATCGGCCGAATGGAAAAATAACTTCAGATAATTTCTACACGGATATAATTTTGTTTGTGATTTGGTCATCTTTAGTCGTTTTTGTGCAATGAAATTTAAAGACTTTGTGAGCCTTATTACTAAAGGTTTATTTTTATTTTATTGAAGTGTTTGTTTAGGTACGCATCTCTCTTCTTTATTCTTTGTAAACATCAGTTTTTGTGTTAAAAGGTTGTCTGAATGAAATCTCTTTCAGAGCCGTCAGACCGCCCAATACATATTATAATATTTTATTTTTTCAATATGAAGTATTTTATGCAATATCTGATGTATTTATTGTGTAGAACAAATAACCTTTTGGTAAATCCAATTGAGCATGCCTTAAGCGCATTAAAAACATTACCTATAAAATGATTATACCTAAAAATTTTAAAGTTGTATAAATACACACAAGTTCTCACTAATATCCTTATTACTATATTTCCAATTTTCCGATAATTTAATGTCAATTTTCAATAAAAAAAAATTTTGGAAAATTCAAAAATGCACGACTCATAATACTAATATGATAGTAAAAATAAAATAAAACCGGCAAAGTGCGAGTCGGACTCGCGCACCGAGGGTTCCGAACAAATCTGTAGGTATATAAGTTTAAAATTATTAAAATATTTTTATTATATGACGTACCTAAAAATTTATATTTTTCGCAATTTTTCCTTTATCTGTACTATAAAACGTTGCTTTGTATCAAATTTCAAGATTCTGAGTTCACAGGAAGTACCTACCCATTAGGTTTTGAATCCCTTGCGAATGTTGAAAATTTACGGCATAAACGGCTATATCTTTTGATTTCGTTGGCTTAGAAGTTTGATTTTTTCACAGCTCTAAGGAACAATAGACTTTAGTATTTGATATAAATTTCAGCTTGATACCTCCATGCGTTCCTGAGAAGAAGGGTCTTTACAGACAGACAGACGGACAGCAAAGTGATCCTATATGGGTTCCGTTTTTTCCTTTTGAGGTACGGAACCCTAAAAAATGTAAATTGTGGTTACTATTCGTCAAAAAGTTACAGTAGCAGTCACAGAAGTAAACTTTCAAGTCACACCGTTAAGTCCTGTAGGTAAGTTTTATTCATAAATAACGAAACGAGCCCTCATTCGGCACATCTAGTTCTCCTCGTCGAGAAGTTCCAGTAGCAGTGATCAAAGTCCACCTTCAAGTCACACTATCTAGTTCGGAGGTAAGGTCTCAACATAACTAACAAAACGAGCCTAAAATCGACACACCTGTTACTACTTGTCGAGGAGTTCTAGTAGCAGTCATCGTAGTACACCTTCAGTTCACTCGTTCAATTCCTCAGGTAAGGTCTCAAAATAACTAACCAAACGAGGCTAAACTTGGCACACCTATTACTACTCGTCGAGGAGTTCCAGTAGCATTCATTGAAGTACACTTTCTAGCTAGCCTAGCACCTCATCGGCGCCCCTCTAAGGGCCATATTATATCTATTATAAATTAAAAACACTCATTTTGCAAATGAACTATATTTTAATTTATAATATGGTTTAATAATTGCAAAATAATTAGGACACGAGTACCATTAATAGGGGAGGGGCATTATAAATGAAAATTATGATGAGAGTAGCAGCGATTTAGGAGTAATCAAATAAGACGATTATTTTTTTCGTTTAAAAATACCTCGCACGCCTTTTTAACCTTGCGCCCCTAGGCAGGTGCCTAGTTTGCCTTAAGGATACTCTGCCACTGTTCGGAGGTAAGGTCGCCATAACTCAGCACACCTATTACTATTATTAATCTTTGAGGATTTCATGTAGCATTCACCGAAATACACCTTCAAGTTGGGATAAGGTCTCATCATAACTAACATAACGAGTACAATCTCGGCACACCTAGTTCTACTCGTCGAGGCGTTCCAGTAGCAGATATCGAAGTACACTTTCAGGTCTCCATAAAGTCCAAGACGTAAATATATATTTATATATAAATCCTGCGTACTTATACCGAAACAAAATATTAAATCTGTTATTATAAGAATAATAATAATATCTTACCTTGATCAAGTATGTATCAAATTTGGTTATTGCACTATTTTGTATTTTTAAAACGATCGATATTTTTCAGCGCGGACCGATGTAAACAAACGACCACTCACGACAAAGCACAGAGTACATTATGCGACAGCGGCTGAGCCCGGAGTAAAAAAGTACTCTGTGGCCGGAAGTGAGGCAAAGTGCATTCAGTAAAATAATTAATAGAAGGCTGCTCAAAATACCAAAAATTTCGCTATTTTTTAGCTGAAAGATATTATAACTAAACAATACAAAATTAAACTGCCATTTACATTCCATGGCTTCCCACATGACAGAGAAAGAGTTTAAAAATAGATTGTGTCGAACAGTTGATATTTTAAAAAGTTATCGTGTTTACGCCACCATTCAAACTTGAAAAATCGACTCCTTATGCCACTAAAACCACACCGTAGTGTTTTTTTTTTTATTATTTTGAGTTGTAATTAAGGAGATACTCCAACTCATCTCCTGTTTCATTTCTCAACATCACCTCTAACGACACATTCAATAAAACAACCCGCCAAGCGCGGCAAATATAGCTTTTCACATAGGAAATATAGAATCAGTAATTAAGGAAAGCCTATATTCAGTAATGGACTTTTGATAGGCTGTTTAAAATAGTTGTATAAATACTTTTGAATCTTAAGTACATTTATTTGTAGAAATCAAGAAAATGTTGAGATAATTTTATTGATACGTTATTTCGGTATTATATATATAGTTCACTCTTTTTTTGTAATACTGGAGTAATAAAACAATTAGCAGGCCACCTAATGGTAATTGGATTGTGTGACCCTTATACATCTTTAACTATTTTTTTCGGTTGAAAACCAAAATTCGGATGCGATTTCTCATGAAATAAGAAGATAGAATGCCTTTTAACCTTTACAAATAATTCCGGTTCTCATTTCACACGATAAGTTGTACAGCAGTTACTATTTTACGCAGATATTATTTACCGTGTAGTTGTGGTGGCAAAGATGGCAAATATCGCCGCTATGAGGCAATGTATAGAGGAGGCCAAAAATCAGTAGTGGAATTTTGTAGACTGAAATAATGATGGTTGTTAACTTATCATCATCATCATTATCATCATCATCACCATTACAGCCCTTCACAAGTCTACTGCTTAACATAGGCCTCCCCCAAGGAATGCCACAGGGCACGGTCCTGAGCCACCTGCATCTATCCACTTCCTGCATGTCTCACCAGGTCGTCACTCCATCTAGTGGGGGGTCGCCCAACACTTCGCCCACCGGTACGAAGCTGCTACTCAAGAACCTTTCTTCTCCATCGGTTGTCGGTTCATCGAGCTATATGGCCGGCTCACTGTCACTTCAACTTACTTATCCGTTGGGCTATATCAATCCCTCTGGTTCTACTGCGGATAACCTCATTTCTAAGTTTATTACGCAGAGATACCTCGAGCATAGCCCCCTCCATAGCTCGCTGAGCGACCTTGAGCTTCCTCATACGGCCAGCAGTGAAGGACCACGTATCAGATCCGTAAGTCATCACTGCCAACATGCACTGGTTGTACAATTTTGTTTTCAGGTTTTGATGTATCTGTAACGAGAAGATGTGTCGTAGTTTCCCAAATGCTTCCCAGCCGAGTTGAATCCGTCGATTGACCTTTCGATCGAAGTTGGACTTACCTAGTCGGACTATTTGTCCCAGGTAAACATACTCGTCAACAACTTCGAGCATAGTGTTCCCAACAACTACCGGCATAGGTGTGACATGGACGTTAAACATGATTTTTGATTTTTCCATGTTTATCTTAAGACCTATCCGTTGGCAGACACTAGTGAGGACATTGAGCATAGTACTAAGGTCCTCCAGCGATTCTGTCATAAGGACTATATCGTTGGCAAATCGAAGTTGAGTGATGCACTTGCCATTGATGTTAATGCCATATCCTTCCCAGTCCAGAACCTTGAAAACGTCTTTAAATGCAGCGGTGAAGAGTTTCGGGGATATAACGTCACCCTGTCCTACACCTCTCTGCCATTGGATAGGTTTCGTACTCTGGCTCTGTACTCGGATAGCCATTGTAGCCCTACTGTACAAGCACTTCAGCACTTTGATATACCGACAGTCAACTTGGCATCGCTGAAAGGACTGCAGCATCACCCAAATTTCGACGGAATTAAAGGCTCTCATAGTCCACATACGCAAGGCAAAGTGGCAGAATATACTCCTCTGTCTTCTGTACAATTTGCCAAAAGGTGTGTATGTGGTCTATGCTGCCTTTTTGGAATCCGGCTTGTTCGGGAGGCTGGAAGTCGTCAAGTCTGCGCTCGAGACGATTCGTAATGACTCTCGAGAACAGCACGTAGACGCGGCTCAGAAGGGAAATCGGCCTGTAGTTCTTCAAGAGAGCGTTGTTGCCTTTCTTGAAGAACAAGACCACCGCACTTCTGCTCCACGCCACCGGAGTAGTGCCACCATGGAAAACGGAATTAAAGAACTTCTGAAGGACGTGAAGTACTGGTTTTCCACCCGCTTTCAGAAGCTCCGCTGTAATTCCATCGTCGCCTGCGGACTTGCCGTTTTTAAGGTGCTGGAGAGCCATTCTAATCTCGCTCAGACTGACGTCAAGGTTATCATCGGAATAGTGTCGAATAAGACTCGCTCTTGGATCGTTACTCACACTTGCGTGTGGCTCCAACGATGACGTGTACAGCTGTCCATAGAACCTCTCAATCTCACTCAAAATCTCAGGTGTCCCGGAAACGATGCTGCCACACTCGGTCTTCAGCTTTGACAGTTGGTTCTTTCTGGCAGACAGATCTCTGGCAAAGACTTTGGAGCCTTGGTTCCGCTCGATTGCTTCTTCAATACAAGCTGTATTGAAGTTGCGTAGGTCCTGCCGCATGCATTTGGAGATCTATCTGTTCAGTTGCCTGTATACTGTCTAATCTGTTGAAGAATTTGTTCATCTCCCTTCTAACAGCCATGAGATCAAGAGTGTGATCGGAGAGTTTTTGTGTTCTTCTGCGGCGGGTCTTGCAGAACTTAGATCCAACCGCATGGATAGTTTCCACGAGCTTGTGCTGTTGCGTACTTGCGTCTGTGCCTGATTGCTTATCAAACGAGCACGCAGTCCACTTGATGGTAAGTGAATTCAGTGAACCGGTGACATCTACATTTATCCTCAATAAAAATAAAAATACAGATGCGTAGTTACACCTGAGGACTAGAATGAAATACTTTTTCTATAAAAAAACATTGAAGCGTCAGTAGCCTAATGGCAGGGCGCGGACCGCTAACTCGAAAGGTCGTAGGTTTGAATCCGCATTCGGATTCCATCGTGTACCACTTCTAACACACGCAATTTAAGCTTACCGGAAGTGGTCAAAGGGAATATTATTTATGTTTAATTGCATTACTAGTATTTAAAAAAACCTAATTTTAAACTAGTAGTGTAGCATTCCATTTTTGTCCTTTTATAGGTGAGACTGTGGGCTCGTTTGTAAACCTTATCCTTTAAAAAGGACCTTTTTTACTTGGAATGTGATATTCCTCTGTGTGGTCCTCAGGAGTGACGACGCATCTGCTTCTTGATTCTAGTCGAGGATAGATGCAATGTAGTGATGACTATGAGCCAATCCAGTTACCATCTGGTGGACTCTGTATGCATTAGTCATCTTTGATTCTACAAAACAAGTTCGCTTGTGAAGGTTTATGGTAACGATTAAAGTTATTCCTAAGTAACTGTGTTCCCTCTCTACAAGTAAGTTAATTTATCAGGGTATCAAGGGCATAAATTTCAAATTGACAACAAAATTAGGATTGGTAATTCTGTAAGCATCGGTAGACACGTCATCCCAAAGGCTGCCTCGTTGGTCTAGAAGTTGTAGACGCGACTGCTGATCATTAGATCCCGGGTTCGAATCCCGGCTCGTGCCACATAATATTAGTTACAGAGTTTTCCGTCAAAAAATTCTCAATAGATGCCCGGAGGCTGCTACCAATTTCACGTGTTAGAGCCATGCTGCAGCTATATTAGTAGTATAGTTGTAGCACGAATGAGTCGGCTCGACCGGGGAAGGAATACGCTCTCATAGAATACCAGCGTAAAATAGCAGCTTAGCGCTGCTATGTTTCTCATGGTGAGCGTAGAGTAGCGGAGGCCCTTTTTACTGGAAAATAGCCATTTCATCTTAGTCCTCACGGGTGACGACGCATTTGCATTTTGATTCGCAAACGAGGATAGATGTAGACGTCTATGGGTCACAGCAACCACTTACCATCAGGTGGACTGTGTGCTCGTTTGTCACCATATCCTATATAAAAAAGGCAGCAAGTTGGCGGTGTCTCACCCCCTTGCCTTGGACAGCACGTAAAACCGGTGGTCTGGCACCAGATCTCTCTCCGGTCGTCTCGGTTTATGGTCCCATCATTCTTTTTATAGAAAAGTGAATGAATAGAGTCTGCGCCGATGGCTAGTCTCCGTTGACTTGCTGGCCACCGTGACCAAAATTTGGTCTGGAGGACATTATATATATAAAGGTAACAAAATGAATAGCTAACTGGTCACCCAGCAAATTTATTGAGTAACAAAGTTAGTGATAACGAACGCATCCGTTAAGAAAAACCCTACTACATAGTGTTTTAATATTTTTATTTTATAGGATAGGGTGACAAACGAGCACACAGTCCACCTGATGGTATGTGGTTGCTGTGGGTCATAGACATCTGGGGGCAAGGCAGTGCCCCCGCCAAGTCGAGCAAAAAAGCGGCACGGCCGTACCATCCTTTTCTCGAAGCAGTTCAGACCATTTCTGAAACACTATAACTTCGTTATGGATAAAATTAGTAGCCTGAATTTTTACTAAACAAGTAAGCATTGTATAGACTCGGTATGTTTCAAATTTCATTAAATTTGAACCAGTAGTTTAAGAATTATAACTAGTAAAAATTTCTTAATTTTGTCACTCACTGACTGACCGATCATCAAAACTCTGAAGCACTTCTAGCAGACATAGAAACTTCCGATTTGGAATACTATTATTGTTTAATATATTAATCAAGGAAAAATTAAAATATTTTACAATTTTGGTCCAGTTTCCGAGATACACCAACTGCATAAATAACTTTGTAATCCCGTATAAACATATAGTATTACAAAGTTACATTTGCAATGAATGAATCAGTACCTATATATGTATAATGGAATAATAGGTGTAAATAGCTACCTAGATATAACTATCTACAAAAAGAAATGAGATGCCATCAAAAACATAACTTGTAAAAAAAGCCAAGTCTCGCAACTCAGTTCTTCTACCGTAAAAAGTTGTGAGATCCATGTAATACCAAGTCGGTTAATTTATTCAGTCCATAGATTGATACATAGATTGACTTGACAATCGCACTAAACAATACAATTTAATATAATATGTATTACTTGTGAGATATATTGTGTCATTGTAGAAGCGTGCTCGTCGCGACCCCTGCCAGCCCTTTTCAGGGCTGCAATTCTACTCAGCTGCGCACCCATGCCAACGAGGGTTAGGGCGTCCCCCCAAGGCGACGCACACCAGCTAGTCCCCGTTGGTGTGGAATGCAGCGCGCAAAGCGGCGATGGGGACCGCCACCCGTCACGCACAGCCCGACACGGCGGAAGGTGGAGGACAGAGTGCAGAGTTGGCACGTGGAATGTTAGAGGAGGCATGAAAGATAAGATGAATGAGTTGATTGAAATAATGAAAGAAAGAGAATTAGATGTCGTGTGTATGTCGGAGACCAAACGGAAGGGCAGTGGTACTGAAGAGCTCCCTGGCGGGGCGTTAGCTCTATGGTCCGGAGTCCCGGAGAGCGAGAGCGCCCGCCAGGGAGTGGGGGTGCTGCTGTCGTCTCGGTTGGTCGATGTTATGACTGAATATAAGGTTGTGAACTCAAGACTTCTCTGGGTTCGCTTTAAATTGGGACTGACGAAGTTATTCCTTTTGGCTGTTTATGCGCCGGTAGCTTCGTCGTCCAGGGCTGAGCTGGAGGAGTTTTGGGAGAATGTAAGAGAAGTTCTAGATTTGGCTAGGGGAAACGAAAGAATTGTTGTGTGTGGTGATTTGAATGGATGGGTTGGTACCGCTCGACCAGGGTACGAGTCGGTGCTTGGAAAGTTTGGCGATAAAAGGGTTAATGATGCTGGCAAGCTTATACTGGCGGTATGCAAGGAAAAGGGTCTTCTTGTGACAAACACTATGTTTAATCACAAGAAAATCCATATGTATACTAGAGAAAGAAAGAATGAGAGAAGTATGATCGATTTGTTTCTGGTGGATGACCGACTGCGAAAACAGGTGATGGATACGCGAGTGTTCAGGGGTGCTGACCTGGGAACGGATCACTATCTAGTGATTACTAGATTTAGGGGTCTGTTCGCGGGTTGGCGCTACCGGACGGCGGTAACAGAACCACAGTCGGTCTGTCGCATCCGAAGCTGGAAGCTTCAGGAAGCGGATACTAGGGACAAATATCATGCGAGGGTAGCCAAAAAGCTTGACACCATCGATGGCAGAAATGAATGTGTGGAAAGAACATGGCAGAACCTTAGGGATGGTATGGTAAGTGCAGCGGAAGAAGTGTGTGGAACAATAAAAAGAGGCAGTAGTAAAAGAAGAGATGCATGGTGGAATGATGAAGTGAAAGAAGCTGTAAAGAAGAAGAAGAAAGCATGGTTAGACTACTTGGCCTCTAGTAATGATAAGGATATGAGAGAGAAGATGAAAGAAAGATATAAGCTGCAGAAAGTTCACACGAAAGCATTGATTGAGAAAATGCGTGAAAGGTGTAGAATGGAAGCGGACGAAAGGTTGTCGCACAACTTTAAGGAGAACTCCAAACTCTTCTGGAAAGAGGTTGGAAGGACCCGAAGTGGTGCGACGGCCTTAAGAATGAACAAAGTGCTTTCGAGAACTAATGACGTCCTCACAGAAAAATCGGACGTCATGCAGCGATGGAGCGAATTTTATAGAGAAATGTATGCGTGTGATGATCTTAGTGAGGGATCCGGGGATGACGCCGTGACTGGTACGCCAGACCTGGACCTCGATGACACTGAGGTCATCAGTATGAAAGAGATTGAACGTGCGATTCGAAGTTTGAAATGTGGTAAGGCTGCGGGACTAGACAGAGTTACTGCTGAAATGGTCAAGTATGGTGGGCCTCGCGTCTGGGACAGCTTTTATCTGCTGTGCAATTTGTGCTGGCGGACGGGGGATGTCCCGGATGATTGGCGATCCGCAGTCATTGTGCCTTTATATAAAGGTAAAGGTTCACATTTTGACTGCGGGTGCTATCGGGCGATCAGCTTGACCAGTTTAGCAAGTAAAGTTTACTCGAAGGTTTTGACACGTAGGATGCAAGAGAAATCGGAAAGATTTCTATGGGAGGCACAATGCGGATTTAGACCTGGAAGAGGATGCACGGATCAAATGTTTTCTCTACGCATGATCACGGAAAAGCTTCTGGCTGCTAACCAGAAGATTTTCTGTGCTTTTGTGGATCTTCAGAAAGCATTTGATAAGGTTGTAAGGAAGAAAATGTGGGAACTGTTGCCGGGGTACGGTGTGGATGGTCGATTGCTAAGGGCTGTGCAGTCACTTTACTGTAACTGTAAAGCCTGTGTGCGGGTAGGGCATGACCTGTCACCCATGTTTAGCGTCCAAACGGGCGTGAAACAGGGTTGTGTCATGTCTTCCTGGCTGTTCATACTGTATCTCGACAGCTGTTTACAGAAGCTGAAAGATAGCTGTTTGGGTGTGAAATTGGGTGACATAAAAGTAAATTGTCTGCTGTATGCTGATGATGCAGTGCTTATTGCACCATCAGAGGCAGAACTGCAGGCATTAGTCACGTGTGTGAAAGAGGAATGTGAAATTAAAGGTCTCCGTTTGAATGCTAATAAAACTAAGGTTCTGGTATTTGAAAGGGACGAAGAGAGAACGAAGTGTGAAATATGGGTAAATCAGGAATGTCTAGAACAGGTAAATGAAATTGTATACTTGGGGAGTGCTTTTAGCCGGGATGGAAGATGTGATTTAGATGTGGACAGGCGTGTCGCTGCCGGGAACAAAGTCAATGGTGCCCTGACTGCGTTAGTCAAAAGGCAAGGCGTAGTGAAGAGTGCACGCCTTGCAATACATAACGCAGTGTTGGTACCGACTTTGTTATATGGCAGCGAAACCTGGGTGTGCCAGAAGAAGCATAAAAGCAAGTTGAATGCAGTGGAGATGCGATCTCTTCGTAAAATGTGCGGCGTTACCATGGCCGACCGAAAGCGAAACGAAGAGATTCGCAATATGGCAGGTTTGAAAGATGACCTTATCACAAAAATTGATAAGGGCGTGCTTCGATGGTTTGGGCACGTTGAGCGAATGAGTGAAGACCGAATGGCGAAGAAAATATATAGCGCGAAAGTTAATATTAAAAGGTGTCGAGGTAGACCGAGACTAACTTTCGAAGACCATGTGAGCAAACTGCTCGAAGAGGGGAGGGTCAAGAGTACTCGGATACCTAGACGTGCATGTATGAAGAAGATAATGAATCTGAAAGAAGCGAAAGAGGTATGTAAGGATCGTGACACTTGGCGATCTGTTCTCTCTGGCTACCCCGTCAGGGATTGTGCGTGAAGATAAATAAAATAAATAAATAAATAACTCAAAAACTATTGTTCAGAACTTGATCAAATTTGTATAGTACCACATGAGAAGCACCGGCCTTAAAAAAAGTAATCATCGAAATTGGATCACACAGAAAAATGCTATGAGGTAACACATAAAAAACATAGAGTCGTATTGAGTACATCCTCTTTTTTGAAGCCGGTAGAAACGAGTGACGGTTCTCTACACTTACCATATGTAGCACAGCAATATTATTCTGCTATTTCATGCTGGTGTTCAATGAAAGCATGGTTCTACGTATCTGATTTTGTCACCCTTATTCTATGAAGAAAAAAAACGAAGTTGTTGGTTATTAAACGCAAATAATATCATTATGCTCTATCAAAAGTTCGTTGTTATAGGTCTTCTCCATAGATTGCCTCATTGGGAGGTTATTAATCAATAACAAGCAACAACACAATTGAAAGATGGGTTGTCAACCGCATTTTTTTATTAATAGAGAGATATTTTCAGAAAAATACTACTGCCCATATCTCATTCAATTTTCCTCTGATACCCATGGGTTGATATGATTGATATTATAAGTAGTGGATTCTTTCACGCCTTAGGCCTTTTGCCACGTATAAACTAATAGTTATATTTATTTCCTGTTTAAGAAAAAACGTTTCCTCCATAATAGGACTTTTCTTATTTAAGTATTGTGGGGGCATTTTACGTTTACGTAAATTTCAAAAAAACATCCAGACCCGGAAAAAATATTTGTAAGCCATACAAATATTTGTTTAGAGCGAGATTCAAACCCGCGACCCTCGGCGTTGCATCGCCTTGCTAAGCCCCCGCGTCACCAAACCATGACTACGTAACTTTAGCTTTAGCGTTTCTTACTTTCGAATAAAATTGTATGTATCTTTAAATCAAGAGTGATAGACTTTTGTGATTATTTATATGGGAATAATGTTTACAGAAATACGTTATTGTATGCAAATACGTGTCGAAGAGAAAAACAATAAAATGATAGTGTTCATGAAAAAGATTTACAGAGCGCTCCCGCTATAACTTCATTGTTAGTAGTCGAGTGCAGCGGGCAGCAAATGTCCGTTGCGCCTGATACGACGCAGTGCGAGTGAATGCATTCAATATTTTGAATATATTTTATTATATTTAACATCATATACTTTATAGGATTATTTTACATTGTAGGCACACATGATTTGTCTAGTGGTTTGGCGACAATGGGTATAAAGCCTATTAACCCTATGGTGTTGTTTTTGCATAACTCTCTTGTCTCTTATTGTCAGGTAAAATTTGTCACCGAATGCTCTTAAAATGATAAATGATATGTTTTACTACACTAACGTTGTGTGGCGTTCCATCTCAGGTATCACGCTGAGTAAGTGAGGTTAGCAAATGTAGGAGAGAAATTCTCCTTACACCGCTATTAAAATTCAAATTTAAAAACTTTTCATAATGTTAAAAAATTTTGTTCTTACAATATTTAATCTATATAGAATTGTAATAGAAAATAGTATTAATAATATATTACTCTGTATTGAAGGCCCCATGGCAACTCAATGCTCAGCTGCTGCAAGCTTAGCATTGAGTTGAGGCGGTGAGCGCCGCAGGTTCGGAAAAGGAACAAGTATATGTAAGTTCTACAAATAATTGTTTCGGGAGTTGATGTTCAACTGAACGACCAATAAAACAACGAATTATTTGAATGCTAATATAAACAAACAGATCATATGTTATACCGATTGACAGACCCACACTGCAGCTATATTATGGTTGTAGCACTAATGGGTTGGCTCGACCGGGTCTTCAGTAAGACTGTGGACTGTATATGGCGAGTATAGAGAACCAAAAATCCTTTTTAATGGAAACGGGGCACTCCACCTTAGTCTTCAGGATTGACAACGCATATGCATTTAGGTTATTAACCGAGGATAGATGTAGATGTTTATGGGCCACAGCATTCAATTCCTACGAGGTGGGCTGTGTGCTCGTTTTTGTTGTGTTGTGACACAGCACTTAATGTCCGTAGTCATTATATAACTAACCTGAAATGCAATACGGTAAATAAATATTCCGTGTTTCACACGAAACGACAAGTTTCCGCTCTGTTAAATGTTTGCATTCATTGTGTTTAGTTTGGAACAGTTAGTACGGGGAGAGTGTCCCTGCTGTATGTGCCGGCACGTGACGCTACGTGACTTGTTTCCACAGTAGGTGCTTCACCGAATATTGGGAAGAATAGTTTGTAAAAGTTGTCCATGTCTTCTTTATATCATTTCAGGTTCACATCACATCACTGCGTTTGTCACTGTTTGAGACAGAAAATTCCTAGCTTTTTTTAACAAAAGTAAAGTGACAAACGAGCACATAGTCAACCTTTTGATATGTGAATGTCACAACATTAGGCCAGGTCATAGCCTACGATCTCTTTCGATTTATGAAATAAAAAACCCTACGCGTTACTAACCTCAAGGACTGAGATGAAATGCCTCATTACTTATGAAAGAAAAGGTGTTTCCTGTTGGTTCCTTATCGAAAGAATATAGAAGTCAGTAGTTTAACTAGATTTATAACAAATTAAGTCGAATATATTAATAGCCTGGCAATAAAAGAATTTGTACAAGGCCGCTACTCGTCATGAAATTAGTAGCGCCCTTGTACGAACGAAAAAACGATGTTTTGTTTCCCACGTGCAAGCAGTAAACATAATTTATAAGGGTTTTACAACTTTTTAAAAAAAGCATGAAATCACCGTGTAGTGTCCAAATTGCATATTGAAAAGGCGGGCTAAAGGACTGGGGACTAAGGTGAACTAAACCTAAAAAAAGTTCAAAAAGAGGGTTTTTGTTTTCTATGCTCACCAAATGAAACACAGTGCAATATACTGCTACTTTATTGTAGGTAAACAGACGGATTATCAGATAGGAGTCCGTCTGAAATCTAGAAATATTTGGCAAGTTTTCAATTTCTGAGGAATAATATCTAGTTTGTAACAATTACTCACTGATTTTGGAGAACTTAATATTCTTCATTCTGATCTTTCATTTTCAATTTTAATAACACACATGTATAAATAGTAAATAGTATAGTAATAGTGGTCAACAAATATTTTTTATAAAAAAATATTTTATCTGCAATGCTATTGCCCTATGTGCAAAAATGCCTTCCTTTAATATTATACTTAATTTTTTGCCAGTCACCTAGAACAATGTTGCTAACTTTTAACTCCCAGATGTAGGATCCATTAAGTGTACATATCAGACGTATAAAATTTTTATGTACACTTCTTCACTGCACGAAAACATGAACCGTAGAAAACAGGTTGTACACTCTCCGAAACGTGTTTCGGAGGTGTACGATTTTTTTCGATTACAAGAAACTTAATGAAAAGCGGAGACAGGCAAAACAATTGTATGATTTTAACAACCGTTAAAATCATACAATTGATTTGCCTGTCTCCGCTTTTTATTGTTGATATTTCACGCGATTCGATCCAAACAGTTTGTTTCGTCGTTCCGCATACGTACAGCAAGGACGTGGAATAATTTGCCAGCATCTGTTTTTCCATGTGATAAGTTTGTGGGTATCGATGAGAAAAGAGTGAATAGAGTATTTTTTTATAGGAGAAGGGGCAAACGAGCATGCGGCTCACCTGATGGTAAGTAACTAGCGCCGCCTATGAACAACTGCAACACCATGAGACCCAGGGGAATTGCAGATGTGTTGCGGGCCTTTTAAAAAGGAGTAGGCTCTTTTCTTGAAGGTCCCTAAGTCCTCGGTCCGGAAAAATCACTGATGGTAATCGGTTTCCGAACAATTATATATATAATGGATGTGGATAAATAAGGGATGCAACATCTCTTCGCAGTGTCAATGAATCGAGCCGATCGGAAAGGACTCGGTCAACGACGATTCGAGCCGCTCTGCGCTGGATGCGGTCAAGTGGAAGGAGCTGGCACTGGGGTACCCCTGCCCAGAGATGGGAACAGTATTCCATGTGAGGCCGAACCTGCGCCTTGTAAAGTTGCAGGCGGTGTGCTGGCATGAAATACTGTCCCGCTCTGCTGAGCATGCCAAGCTTTTTAGAGGCCAATTTAGCCTTCTCTTCCAAGTGACCACGAAACTACACGTTACTCGATATGTCGACTCCGAGGACTCCGATACTGGCTGAAGCAACAAGGGGAGTACCTTGAAACTGAGGAGATACGATAAAGGGGTTATTTTAGGGGTAAACGCGTAAACTTGTGTCTTCTTAGGATTAAACTGGACTAGATTTAGTCGCCCCCAATCCGAAACTTTGTTCAGTAAAGACTCGACTTCAGACACAAGTTTGTTCCGGTACTCGGCAATGTTCTCGCGAGAAATATTGGCACGGCTGGTGTATAGAGCATCACCAGTACTGTCATCCGCTTAGCAATTAATGTTACCATTGCAAGGAAGCTGGTGATCCAATTGCACAATTTCTCGGGAAGCCCATAGGAAGGGAGCTCCGAAAGAAGCGCTTTGTATGAAACCCGATCGAAGGCCTTTGCAATGTCCAAACTAATGGCCAACGCCTCCCCCTTGGACTCTACTACCTCTATATATCTATGAGTCAGGTAGACGAGAAGATCACCAGCTGATCGACCCCGACGAAAACCGTATTGGCGGTCACTGATCCTCAAGGTACCGCATGAGC
The DNA here is from genome assembly GCA_033319125.1 of Parnassius glacialis. Lineage (NCBI taxonomy): Eukaryota > Metazoa > Arthropoda > Insecta > Lepidoptera > Papilionidae > Parnassius > Parnassius glacialis. The sequence goes on from JAVANC010000005.1 coordinate 56,922,663, forward strand.
TGGCAGTTTATAATTGATTCTATTATTTTGAAGAACAAGGAGGTGATGGCGATAGGCCTGTAGTTGGACGGATCTGAGCGGTCGCCTTTTTTAGGAATCGGGTGGACAAAATCTGTCTTCCATGATTTTGAGACTACGCCTAGGGAGTAGGAGTACCGAAAAAGACGCGTTAAAACCGGTGCCAACTCCGGAGCACACATCTTCAGCACAATGGGCCACTCGACACGCCGGTGTTCTATGAGGTCGTGGTACCAACCCGGCTCGAGCCGGCCCGTACGTGCAACAGCAAACACTGCCGCGTGGCTCTACCACCGTTATAGATTTGTGTTAAGTAAATGCGCTTTGCCACCATCGGCTGCTTCACCGCTTACCATCAGGTAGTAATCAAGTACTTGCTTACAAATAAAGAGAATTTTTTTATAGAATAAGGGTGACAAACGAACACACAGTCCACCTGATGGTAAGTGGTTGCTGTGGCCCACAGACATCTACATCTATCTTCGTTTGCGAATTAAAATGCAGATGCGTTGTCAGCCGTGAGGACTAAGATAGAATACCTCTTTTATAGTAAAAAGGGTCTCCGGTTCTCTACACTCAACATACGAAACACAGCAGCGTTAAGCTGCTATTTAACGCTGGTATTCTGTGAGAGCGTGGTCCTTCCCCGATCGAGCCAACCCATTCGTGCTACAACTTAACAATTAATATAGCTGCAGCATGGCTCTACTACATAAAAAATAAATTATTGTTGAAGGACTGAATTTTAAAATTTTTTGTATAACAACAACAATTTAAGAATTTTATAACAATATTCATTGCATTATCCAATCTATACATATAAATAAAGTTGAACGTTCTGTCTTTAATATCGATAAAACTGTCTTATATCTATACATACAAATAATAGAGCTGAGGGGGCTATTCGCATGCCCTTTAGACAAAAATAACCATTTTATTGATTTTTATCTTTCTGCCTGTCTGCGAACTATCTGTCTGTCTGTCCTGGCTAAGCCAAGAAATTGCTGAAACAATTATAATGAAATTTTAAGAACAGATAGAAAGCAATAACCGAAATAATCTTGGCTGTATTTTATTCGAAAAACTTAGAGACTTAAATAAAAACAAATACCCAAAATAAAATTATTACCTGAAATCTTAATTACGCCAAATTAACAGATTATACCCAAGATAAGCCAATCGCTAGTACAATAATAAACTTATAAAGATGAGATCATAGCAGAAGCTTCTAAACAATAGTTCAATACTTAAAAATAACTTTCCTGCATTCTACCAGAACAACCAGTCAATTCAACTTTACATTATCTTTATTTTCCGCTCCGCTTCACTCGCAAAGTTAAATTGGCTTACTGTAACATAACTTTGTATCAGATTTAACGTGTGGCGACACAAATGCGCCTGAACGATAAACATGTCAGTTGTAGTTAATAGATTTAATTTGACTTAAACAATATTATTGTTTAATAAAATGTTTATATTGATTTCATTAAAAACTATAATAATAATTTAAAAAAAAAAACACTAAAACTAGAAACTTAAATATCATATCCTACTCCCCGCGGTATCGTGCCAAGAAGTGTTATTGTTTCGACTGATAATATTATTCGAAGGTGAAATTTGACCCTTTGACATTGAAAGAAACTTTATTCTGTTTGTTTTTTAATAAAGATTACAATTATTTTCCCCCAGACCAAATTTCGGTTAGGTGTGACAAACGAGCACACAGTCCAATTGATGGTAAGTAGATGCTGTTTCCCATAGAATTCTATATCTACACTCGATTAAAAATCAAAATGAAGATATTTTATCACCCCTGGACTTTAGTGAAACAAACATTAACTACAACTAGCTTATATCATAATTTAATTCTTTCTAAAGTTTTTAAAAATATAAATTAAACGGAATCAAAATATAACTATACAAAATAAAATATCTACTAGAATAAAAAATAGATGTGAAATCGATTTATAACACTCTGAGCTATCCGGAAACGGATTTTCCTTACGGAGAACTTCTATTATGAAACCAAATTTCAAGTACATCGTACATCTACAGGCTTCCAGTAATCCGTGTACCGAGGCATTATGAAACCTGCGGGAAGTGACGAGGCGTAGTAACGACATAGGAGAATACTTTATGCCGTTACTACACGTCACGAACATTAGGCTATTACAAAAATATAAACGCTCTCATCTAATCAAATACAAAAGAGGCTAACAAAGCCTAACTTGACTAAATATTGTAAAATAATATATATATATTTTTTATAGGATAAAGGTGACAAACGAGCACACAGTACACCTGATTGTAAGTGGTTGCTGCGGCCCATAGACATCTACATCTATCCTCTATTACAAATCAAGATGCAGATGCGTTGTCACCCGTGAGGACTAAGATGGAATGCCTCATTTCCAGTAAAAAGGGCCTCCGGCTACCTGCACTCACCAAGTGAAACGCAGAGGTAAACCTCTACTTTACACTGGTATTCTGTGAGGTCGTGGTACCACCCCAGTTCGAGCCGGCCCATCCGTGCGACTGCAAAAGCTGCCGCGTGGCTCTACCACTGTTAGAATATAATAAATGTATAATTTAGTTACATCATTGTATCTCTATATTTAAAATCAAAAATTGTTGTCCGTTAGTCTCGCAAAAATTCGAAAATGGCTGGACCGATTGTGATGAAATTTTTTGTGTGTGTTTGAGTGTGTCCCAGAGAGAGCCAAACGATTCACAATTGGACTCGATAGGTGGCGCTGTTGTCGAGAGCCAGAAACCACCCTCTCAAAGAGGCAAGGTCACTAGTATTAAATAACAACAAGCGATCCATAATTTAACTGTAGTAGTGTAGTAGACTTAATTGTACCTATAATATTTGTATACCTAAGGATTGAACGGAGCGAATGTAATTTTTTTACCAAAGATCTATTCTGTCTAATTACCTGTAATTACAAATTAAAATAAATTTGATTTGATTTGATTGAAAAGAAAATACTCTTCAGAGTACCATTATTCCTTATTCACAAAACCGAAACGTATAAAAGAAAAAAGGTTTCTTTTCTCTTTCTCTTCAGTTTCTCGTTTGATTATCTTAAAGGAGCATTGTAAATCTGAAGCTTGTAGAGAAATTAGCCTGATTATTGAGACTACCTAAAGTTTGGTTTCTTTTGTAAGTTCTTTGTACGTTGTTTTTGAGTTTAGAAATGTTTCAATTATTTATGATGATTATCATTTTTTTATTCAAAAGAACCACAAAATATTAAACAGACCGTGTATATTAATATTAATTATAATTGCTTATTAATAATAATAAAGTTAATGCTGTTGCGCTGAGAGAGGCAGTTTTAAATCCCACGTGAAAAAGTGTTTGTATGGCTTAAAAAACTATCGCTTCAGCGATACGATCGTGTAAGTCTCAATTACAGGAGGGAATTACTTTACATCAACGTAATGTGTACTATTTTTTTTTGCGTATCATAATGATGTTAAATATGTGTGGAGAATGATTAACTAAGGGTCAGTTCACAAAGAGACGCAACGCGATGCGACGCGACGCGACGCAACGATGCTTGAAAAGGACAGTGGTTTCGCAACGCGCAGAGCGCTACTGCGAGACGCACCGCGACGTCACGAGTTGCATCGGGAAGTTGCTGGCAGCACACCACTCTTGCATACTGCGCCTACTTATAATATATAGCTGCGTCGAGATGCGTTCGAGCGTTGCACTACGACGCGAGGCATCTCGAGGCGCAGCGCGACATAGCATGACGCCGCGGGACGTTTTCAAATTATCTCAATAAAGTGTCAATCTTGTTGCGCAGTAAATAAAGTTATATTTTGTATCACGATCTTAAAAACTGCGTGCTACGTAACGTTTCTGTATGAACTGACCCCAAGGCGTCCTATTTCATCAGTAACTATAAATAGATAATATGAGTTTTGTCACGTATAGTAACACAATGGATTATTTGTTGTCCGAAATGAACAATATAATAATTGTTATTAAGAAATATTTCGTTGCCTTAAATAAGTTATTAATAAAAAAAACTATCGGCTGATGTAAATGCACAATACAATTTTGAAGTGAAAACTTCTTTAGCGGCGTTGTGCACTTTTTTTTTAATGGGTAAAAATGTTTAACTCGCGTCAGGTCACGTGTCCTGATCGGAAATTCGTAAGGCGGACGGAGAGTAGACAGCCGGTATAATTTTTGTTATTTTCATAACATCACAATAAGCACACGTGCGGTGTAGGTTTACCAAACAAATAATTTCGAATGAAAATAAATGAAATAAGATAAATAATCTCCGCCATTCCAAAATATCAAAAATGCACAACGTTAATATTCAAGTTTTCACTTCTGCCGGCACTCCCGGAGTGCAACCCGTCGTTTTTTTTATAGGATAGAGTGACAAACGAGCACAGAGTCCACCTGGTAAGTGGTTGCTGTGGCCCATAGACATATACATCTATCATCGATTACAAATCAGAATGCAGATGCGTTGTCACCCGTGAGGAAAAAGATGGAATGTCTCGTTTCCAGTAAAAAGGGAAGACCCTTTTTACTGGAAACGAGGCATTCCATCTCACTCACCATATGAAATACAGCAACGTTAAGCTGTTATTTTACGCTGGATAAAATGTCATTTAATGAAGCATTTGATAATTAGAAGGTTAGTTTTTTTACAGAATTAGAGTGAGTCGGAAACACACACTCTACATAAGAGCAGTATTATAAAACAATAATAAAAAACGGAAATTTCTAATAATTCTTGAATATTTACAAAATAAATATTTTTTGTCGTCTACATTATTTTCGTTACAGCCACAATGGAATGTCACAAAATATTATGTCATTTTTTTATGTTCATGAGCTTATTTTATTTTTGTCGGACAGACAGCCAAACAAAAATTAAAAAAATGGTTACCTACTTTTCTCTTAATAACATGTAAATATTTTATATAAAAATGTTAACAAACAAAATTACAATTAACAAACAGACAAAAACAGAAATAATTATGAAGACAATACTCAGAACGCGTCGTAGCAACAAACTAGCGATGCCGTACTGGTTTTTTTGTAGTACGACAATTTAGATATTATAGCACGTACGAAAAACGCATTTTGCAATGTATTTTTTGGGGTTTTTACCAGCGGGTCTGAGTATAGATAGTGACAGTGTGCGAGCAAGAGATAAATAGAGGCGACCCCATTTAAAATCCCATTTTTAACCCCACGATTAGATACCAAGTGGTGACGGTGTAAGAATATCCACTATTTCAATTTATCCCATAGGTCTTGTAAATAACAACACAGGGAAAGTGAACAAGGAACAGGGAGCAATAGCATCTTTTGTTAACAGCTGAATATAAAATGTGGTTGCTAAACCAGCTTGCCAAGCGAGGCAACTACGACAAATATCCCCCCTATGAAACAATCTAGAGAAGAGGCCTATGTTCAGCAGTGGACATATGAATGCATTTAATGGTATGGTAAATAAAATTCAGTGTGCTGATATATCTTCTTGATCAGCGTACAATATATTGTCATTGTATAAAGACAGGGAAGTACGTTATCTTGATACAAACGCACTGCGCGCGGCTTGTATGTGTGCACCATAGTATCTATGAGGCGCCGCACGCACACTTAAACACAATCTCGAAATGTTTCTCATTGCGCCAATCGGGACTGACACCGCACGAGGTTCGCGCGTCACGTAAGCGAGTCACTTATTATGGCATATAATTTTTACTTGACGATGAGATACCTACTTAGATATTTTTGTTGTATTAGTTGTCTATCAGACAGAGGAAGAATAGTAACTAAGTACCTACTTACGGTTGTAAAATCGTAATTAATTATATTTGCAAAAGTTATTTATAAGGATGCGGATATATTACACATTAAACTTTAATAACAAGTCGTTTCGTAATAGTTGAAACCGAAGAAAGTATTTTTCTGTAGCTAATTTGTAATTTTGTAATAAATGTGTGATGCAATATATATATGCTTGTATTAATTAACAATAAAAATTAATATGGTCCTTTATGTGTGCATATACGATATTATGCCTATTAAAAATAAAAAGTAACTAGTATATACTAAGTAAATAATTTCCTCAATAGTGTCTCCCAACGGATAGGTCTTAAGATGAACATGGACAAAACAAAGATCATGTTTAATGTCCATGTCACACCTATGCCGGTAGTTGTTGGGAGCACTAAGCTCGAAGTTGTTGACGAGTATGTTTACCTGGGACAAATAGTCCGACTAGGTAAGTCCAACTTCGACCGAGAGGTCAATCGACGGATTCAACTCGGCTGGGCAGCGTTCGGGAAGCTACGACACATCTTCTCGTCAGACATACCTCAAAACCTTAAAACGAAATTGTACAACCAGTGCGTGTTGCCAGTGATGACTTACGGAACTGAGACGTGGTCCTTCACTGCTGGCCGTATGAGGAAGCTCAAGGTCGCTCAGCGAGCTATGGAGAGGGCTATGCTCGGAGTTTCTCTGCGTGATAAACTTAGGAATAAGGATATCCGCAGTAGAACCAGAGTAACCGACATAGCCCAACGGATTAGTAAGCTGAAGTGGCAGTGGGCCGGCCATATAGCTCGAAGAACCGACAACCGATGGGGAAGAAAGGTTCTCGAGTGGCAGCCTCGTACCGGTAGGCGAAGTGTAGGGCGTCCCCCCACGAGATGGAGTGACGACCTGGTAAGACATGCAGGAAGTCGATGGATGCAGGTGGCTCAGGACCGTGCTTTGTGGCATTCTTTGGGGGAGGCCTATGTTCAGCAGTGGACTTGTGAAGGGCTGTAATGATGATGATGATGAAATAATTTAAACACGAGCTCACACACCGCCCCGCCGGTTTATTTTATCCCTTTTTTTATAAATAATACTGCTCTGAATCTTCTACTGAATCTAATACATTTCTGTATTTGTTAGGAAAACCATTGTTGAACTTTATCGACTAATGATCACTGAATTAGTTATACAGAGATGTATTATTTTTGGCAAGGGCCGGGCTTTAAACTAATGATTTGGTGTCAGTGACAACCCTGAGACAGTAGGCAATTAAATCGCGGATTGGCCAGAGATAGCCTACTTGGTGTCTTTATACTATGATATTGTGGTGCTGTTAATGTTACTCTATCATGTCCAGAGACCCAAGAACATGAATGCTTCAGATGAAAAATTATTGTTGTAATTTTACATAAATATTAGCTGGCATTCAAAAATTTTCAAAAATTCAAAGACATGGCGAAGTATACTAACATGATAAGTACAAAGGTACCGATCATACGTGGTAGAGTGGTACCTAGTAGTTTTCCATAATCATTGGTTACGACTAACTAATAAGTTTCAAGGGCAAAACTAATAAATTTTCATTGCCGAGAGAAACGAAATCGAAAAATGTATCTCGACAAAATATTATGTAATGAAATTTCAAGTAAAGATGAAGCAATAGCTAATAAATATCAAATTATCCAGACGGTCTTAAAGTAACAAAGATCGACCATTTTCACAAAACCCTGCTACGTTGCAAGTCTGCTTGTCAGTATAGCTGATAGTTATTGAATGTGGGACGGGTAGCGTGTCTAGATACACTGGATCTATTTGATCTGACTCAACGACTTAAGGTTCCATGTTAGGATATCGTTGGCTGCTGGGATGAAACAGAGCAAATCTATGTCACCGGTGTATTACTGTTTTACTTGCTTATATTAAGATACTCTATTGCTTCGTTCCTTTTAAGGGCCAGATCACACCCAGACGTGACGTGACGTGACGATGCCTGAAGAGGCCCGTGGTTTTGCACCGCGCATCGCGCCGCCTCGATACGAATAGCCATGTCGCTAGACGCATCGTGAAGTCGCTGGCAGCGCACCGCTTTTGTATGCTGCGCCTACCGCCGAAGCACTGCTACGCTGCGCTGCTTCTCGAAATCCTTCGAGGCATTTTCGCTTGATTTTAGGTCTATTAAAATGTACGCAAAGTTCCGTCTGTCGTTTCTTTGTTGTCTGAAAACCACCTATGGTAATATATTAGACAGTCAAAAAATTTGGATCTGATAGGCGATGCTGTGGTCGATTTGTTTATTACTATATAAACACTGTGTAAATTTACGAATTTAACTAGTCTGGGTATTATCAAGTATAAGAGAAGAACGTATCTTGCAGACAGATTGATGACACACTGATAGACAGCGAGACGATTCCTAATTGGAAGTAAAGACATCAGAAACGAGTTTGGGGGTGGCTCGGACTTAAGTCCTAGTAAGTTTAAATAGCCTATCATGTAAAGGATATCATATGATATCATATGAGGGTCATGTTTGAATAGGGGCAAAAAGTTCTCATTACACTACACATTAGGGGATCAAAATAGCCTAAAATCTAAAAAAAATCTTATATCGGCTATTACTCCGCCTCCTTCGGAGGTTCTTACACAGTCTTTACTTCCCGCTTCCCACTTCTTATAGCTTGGAAAGAAAATGATGGTGGTAAAGCTAAATTCCACGTGGCAATAAAACCGCGAGAAAAAGTAATATTTTTACAAAACTATACGACCAAACTATTAACATCACAGTATATCAAATATCCACTCCTGAACACAACACCAACCACCCTCCTAGATTGCCTCATACCCAATATTCCCCATATTTGGCATAGTTACTAAATTTAGCAAGTTGGTTTGAAGCTATATAAGTTTGTTATATCAGCTTTTATCAGGGAAATTGTTGTTGCCCATCTCCTGGATCTGGTACAGTTTCCCTTTGAAACCACGTACAAATCCACGGGTAGATACTCGTACGGGGTAGTAGATGTTCTTACACCACTACTTTTTAGACGTGGTAGAGCCATGCCACAGCTATATTAATAGTATAGTTATAGCACGAATGGGTCGACTCGACCGGGGAAGGACCGCGCTCTCACAGAATACCAGCGTAAAAAAGCAACTAAGAGCTGCTATATTTCGTATGGTGAGTATAGAGAAACGGAGAACCTCTGTACTGAAAACGAGACATTCCATTTGAATACTCGACAACACATCTGCATTTTGATTCGCTAACTTGGATAGATGTAGATGTCTATGGGCCACAGCAACCACTTATCATCAGGTGGACTGTGTGCTCGTTTGTCACCTTTATACTATATAAAAACAATTTAGTGTAAATATACATGTATAAAACGTGTAACAATTCCTATTCGTTTTTATTTCGTTAAATACTCGTAAGATTTAGTTATCATTGGCCTTGTCTGTTCTCTTTATTCTAGACATACAGACGTTGAACCCAAATTTAATAAAAAATTACGTACACGAGAGTTCAGGCTTCTATTAAACTTCATTTTCAAAATAATTTGATGAAAATATATGCGAAATTGTTTCAATTGTTTTATTGTATATAGACTAAGATTTATTTATAGCACATTAAGAAATTCGATCTTCCAGGTGATTTTTTTCCTGGCAGACATAGACAGCACCTTGATCTGCTGTGTTCTCCTTTATAAGATAGTAAAGCCAGTATAACTACATGTTATACTGGCCATACTGCAGTTATCCTATAGTTGAAGACGAATGGGTTGGCTCGACAGGGAAAGCATCATGTTTCTACAGAATACCAGCGTAAAATAGCAGCTTAATACTGCTGTGTTTCGTATGGCGAGTGTAGAAAACCAATAACCCGTTTTACTGGGTACGAGGCATTTCACCTTAGTCCTCAACGCATCTGGATTAATTCTTAATCGAGGATAAATGTAGATGTCTATGAACCACAGTATCCACTTACAATCAGGGTTGACATCCACTTACCAACGATCATATAGCTGCAGCATGGATACCATGTATAGAAATTAATGGTTTGTTTTAATTTTAATATCTTTACTACAATTTATGAAAAAATGAATAATTCATAGTCAAATAAGATTTTTAAAAATTAACTTTAGTGGTTGCCGCCTGTGGCGTTGCTTTCTATTTCTCGATCATCGCGTCAAACAAAATGTACCTCGTCTTTATGCCCTTTAGCCTGTTATTACTTTAAATTATTTTATTTCCACTAAAATGTTACAATATTTTTTTTAAATTTAAACAACACACAAACACCCACATCAACAGTGAAAGCCTCGGTTCACTTGTAGCCACAGTGCCCGGTTAGGGACATGAACCTCGTGCACAAATTGCTCGTTTATGTTTACTCAATACGCAATGCAAATGCACACAGCAATGGCGGTCTATTTACACTGGTAGTGTATTAGCATTGATTCGGTTAAAATAACAAAATATCGCTTATGTTTTACGACCTTATTTAGGTATTTTTAAAAACTAAATGTTTCCTGCAATTGGATATTCTACTGTATAATAGAGATAACTTACGTATATAAATTATACAAGAATACACGTCAAGACGCGGCACAGTGTCTTGTAACGTAATTAGGAATGTGAAAAATATTAAATGTAAACATCTGCTTATAAGAACTGGTCTGCTTCGGTAGGCGAAGACATACAAACTTTAACTTTGAAAGAAATAACTAAAGAAAGAACATATTTATTCGGTTCTACAATTGTATATATTAAAATAATAATAAAGAAACTAATAACAAAATAACAACTTAGAAAAAAATAAAGTGCAGAGTGGATTGCAAGTGAAATATTAAATCAGTAATAAAAAAATTGTGTAAAAATTTTAATAAAAAGAAGAAAAATGTTATAACTTTTTTATAGGATAAGGGTGACAAATAAACACACAGGACACCCAATGGTAAGTGGTTGCTGTGGCCGAACATACACCTTGTAAAGTTGCAAGCGGTGTGCCGATATGAAGCACTGTATCGATTTGCTGAGCACGCGAACCTTTTTACAGGACAGTTATTCTTAGCTCGGTTGATTATATTGATGGTCATTTTCCGTGTGTTGATTTTAAAAGACGTCTTTATCAATATATAAAGCTCAGAAATAACATTAAAATAAATTAAAGGAAATAAATTAACACAGAGTACATAATAATAACAACGCAGTCATAAAATGATTTTAAGTTACGGTTTTAAAGCAAACTAAATTATTTATTTATTCTTTAGTGCATTCCTTTATCTAAAAGAATACAAAGGGCGGATATAATGCCTTGTGGCATTCTCTACCAGTCAACCCATGGAGTAGTAAGAATTTGAAGTAGGTGTAGCAATATAGAATAAAAACAAAATAGAAATGATAATTAATTACGTTATATATACATTTAACTAATATATATACAAAAAGAAAACTATAGAAATATCTCCTATTTAAATATATACATACATACATAAACAATACATACAAAAACCTTCACCAATCTCGCTGTTTAATTAAAATTTATAATTTAAATAAGCGATGAGAATTGAAGATGTTTAATTCATAGAGTTTAATGAAGTTTGGCAAAAGCCAGCTTTGTATCGAAAGGTTATTTATTACATTTGAATAATTCACAGGTCAATTAAGAATAATGAAACGCTACAGCTAGTGATTTTGTCATAATTATACATACACATTATTATTTTATTTTTATAATATAATACATTTCTTTCCTATTCTTTTCCTATATCTGTACTACCAACTCTCAGTAAAATTTTTCAAAAAATAATTTTGGATCAATTGTTAATTTTTTTTAATACAAATAAATTACTTCATAAAAAACATTTGGCGCTTAGACTTATTACTTCATAATTAAGTAACAGAACTCAAAAAATCGTGATCAATGGTAAAGGTTCCTCCGGATCGGTAGTATCAATGGGCGTTCCTCAGGGCTCGATTCTTGGCCCATTCCTGTTTTTAATCTATATTAATGACTTACCTTATCTTATAGGGGACAATCACGATATAGTATTATTTGCTGACGATACCTCTTTAATTTTCAAACCCAAACGGCAGTTAATTAATTATGACGATGTAAATAATGCTCTATCCAAATTAGTACATTGGTTTAACGCCAACAATATGCTCTTAAACGGCAATAAGACAAAGTGTATAAAATTTACAATACCTAATGTAAAACATTAGAATACCAATGTGCTATTAAATAGGGAGGAGTTGAGTCTTGTGGATACCACTGTTTTTCTCGGTATTACTATTGACGCGAAACTTCAATGGGGCCCCCATATATCAAAATTAGCAAGCAGACTTAGTTCTGCAGCATATGCCGTAAGAAAGATTAGAAGTCTCACAGATGTTGAGACAGCTAGATTAGTGTATTTTAGTTACTTTCATAGCGTAATGTTTTATGGAATTTTGCTATGGGGCAATGCGAATGATATTGAAGCTATATTTGTTTTGCAAAAGAGAGCCGTTTGGGCGATTTATAACCTAAATTGTAAAGAGTCCCTGAGACAAAAATTTAAAGAAATAAACATATTAACTTTGGCATCGCAATATATTTATGAAAATGTAATGTATGTACATAAAAACATAAATAGCTTTAATAAGAATAAGGATGTTCATACTTTAAACACTAGGAACAAACAAAAGCTTGTAATACCAGATACTAGACTCCACAGAATCAGTAATTCATTTATGGGGCAATGTATACGCTTTTACAACAAAATCCCAGAACATATTCAAAGTTTGTCAATAAACAAATTTAAAAGTTTTATTAAAGAAAAACTGTACAAGAAGGGTTATTATAATATCAAGGAATACATGAATGAAAATAACCCCTGGGAATAAGGTGATCGCCACCATGCTGGTTCTATTAAAAATCATTTAAAATTTGTATAAATGAAATTATTGTTAAGTGAAATATGTTTGAAAAAAAAAAGTCCCGCTGGGTTTTTTTGCTGGTACTTCCCAGGACAGAGGTATTTTCTGAACCAGTGGTAAACAAAAAATGACTTTCAATAAGAATTATGTAATAATCAATATTGAATAAAAAATTATTCTATTCTGTTCTATTCATTTACTTTGTTTTTAAATAAGTCTGTAAACATAACAATAGACAGAAACAGTCATGCAATGAGTTTGTACCATTACCATACCCACATGTCTACTACTGAACATTGGTCTTCCCCATAGATTGCATACCATACCATATTATGGTATTTGCCCTAGTTGCCATCTTAGGCAAGCGGGTTGCCTAAAGCGCGAAGCGCGCAGGTATGTCCTGCTAAGGCCTATAAATTAAAGTTCCAACGTTTTGTCGCATGAAGTCGTATCTAGCAACTATATTATACATATATGTGATATAAAAAGCAAATTGTCAGAAATATAAATTATAGTTGAACTTATTTTTGCTTAAATCGATTAATTACCATTTTTAACATAAAAAGTGGGTTTTAGTGGCTAATGGTGTGGATTTATCAAGAACTCATGGCGGCGTAAACACGATAACTTTGAAAATATCAATTGTTCAACTCAATCTATTTTTAAAACTCTTCAGCTCTCATGTTGGAAGCTATCGAATGTAAATGGCAGTTTCATTTTGTTTTGTCTAGTTATAAATAATTTTTTTCGGCTTTGAAATGGCAAAATTTTCGGTGGTTTGAGAGTTTTGTATTAATAATAATAATAAAATATTTATTTGCATAAAACATGGTACATTTTGAGGTCTTATAATGTAGTGTGAACATCCATGTTTTATCGATTTATCAGTATGCAAATATTAAGTCGACATGCAATAATTGAATAATTAAAGTTACAAAATTAAAAAATTACAAAACGACAATAACGTTTCATATCAAAATTTAATAAAATAGTATAATGTCAATAAATTTATGAAGTTAAAAATAGAATAAAAAAATAAAAAATATACAGGCATGGTCATGTCATAATGCATAATATCAAAATAGTATAATGTCAATCTTACAAATTCTAATTCATTTGTCAATTTAAAATTTCAATTAACAACAATTCGTTTGAGATGACCGTCACGGCAGAACTTAATAAATTCATTTACGTCATAAAAAGAGTGTTCAATGAGAGTCCCGAAAATAACTTTTTTAAATAGATTAAATGTCAAGTTTTGAATATGGTTCGGAAGTAAATTAAATAATCGAACGCACATGCTATAACTATTTCTAGCAAAACAAGTTGTGGCTGCCTGGGGCACAGATAACTTCCACGGGTACTTTCTTGTGCCACCACGATCATTCATTATGTTGTTTTGTGAAGTGGTTAGCAGTTTTTGGTCAATATTAAAGTTTCATATATATATATATATATATATATATATATATATATATATATATATATATAGGGAAGGTAATGTAAGAATTTTTAACTTTTCAAAGATAGGTCTACATTATTCCATTTGACCGACACCGCATATAGATCGTATACATTTCTTCTGTAGTATAAAGACACGCGAAATGTGTGTCGAATTTCCCCACAGGATCAGTCTATACCTCAGTATAGAACCAACGTATGCCATGGTATGCCATCAGAGCTGTCTTAAGGTTAGCTAATTTCGACAGACGATACAGAGCGAACACAAACCTATTATTCCTCTGGCATACAGTTTCAACGTGATTCTGCCATGTGAGTTCGGAATCAATCATAATACCGAGAAAGTTCGCTGATGCGGTCATGGCAATGGGATCGTTACCATGGTGTACCGACAGTTGTTGAGGTTTACCATTTTTGTTGTAAAATTGTATACACTTTGTTTTACTTGTATTAATTTTCAAATCATTATATTTGAGCCAATTCAATATATTACTTATTTCATTATTTATTTCATCATTATAGTTAGTGTTAGGTTTTTTATGTATAGTTATAGAAATATCGTCAGCATAGAGTGTAACAAGATATTGCGTACACTTTGGAAGATCATTTATGTACAGAATGAAGAGTAATGGTCCTAATATACTGCCCTGTGGGACACCTAAGTTATTCGCCCTAATCTCCGATCTGTAGATCACACTCTGACACCCATCATCCAGCCTCGGTACTTCCACAAACTGAGTCCTTTCACTGAGATAGCTTTTTACGGCCGGTCCTCGCACACCATAACGCTCAAGCTTATTAAGAAGAGTCCTATGATTGACAAAGTCAAAGGCCTTACTCATATCGAAAAGGATGGTGGATACGGTAACCTTGTTGCTCATATGAATCGATATTTTCTTAATAAGGGAGTAACAGGCCAGTGCTGTTGACCTTTCCTTGCGAAACCCAAATTGTTCCTCCCTAATTATGCAGTGTTTTGTGAAAAATTTATTAATCTGAATTGCATGACTTTTTCGAATATCTTTGACAAAACAGGGATAAGTGCAATGGGTCTGTAGTTGTTTAAATTATGCCTCTCTCCGCGTTTAAATAGTGGCTTGACAATGGACATCTTAAGAGTGCTCGGAAATTTACCCTCTTTAAAGTAACGATTCACAAAATATGCCAGCAAAGGTGCCAACTCACTTGCGTAAGCTTTAACTATCTTCGTACATATCGCATCATGACCTGTGGAATTGGTGTTGTTCAGAGTGCTTATCATTTTGATTATTTCATTTTCGTCGGTAGGGTTTATAAATATAGATACGGAAGTAGTTTTGATCAAAATTCAGCTTACTTAAATTATTTTGATAGTTATCGGGTACATTTGTCGAGTCTATAAAGTAATTATTAAATGCGTTTGCAATATCTGAAGGATTGTCTATAACTTTGTCATTAATTTTAGGTATTCAATATTATATTTGTCACTTACTTCGTCTTTGTTATTAATTATATTTCAAGTGGCTTTGCATTTATTCCTGGCTGTATTAACATATTTCTCATTAGTAATTTTTTGGGACAGTAGTATACTTTTCTTAAGTATTTTAGAGTACTCTCGGTATTTATTTTTAGTATCATATGTGTGTGTTTTTATAATAAGACAAACGTAACTTTCTTTTAGTTTGACATGATATTTTTAAGCCCTTCGTGAGCCATTTTGATTTTGTATTAACTTTATTGAAAATTCTAATTTTGTATTTAGGAAAACATAAATAATATGAGAAAATAAGTTCATTATGAAATAGTGTGAAATCATCATCTACATTTTCGTAGTCAATAAGTTTTCGCCATGGGTAGCTCGTCGAAACATATTTGAATTTGTTCAAGTTGTCAATACTATAATAACGTCTTACTTCAAACCAAGTTTTAAGCGGTGCTTTACGTACTTTAACCAGTACAGACAATAGTTGAGCTGTATTATGGTCTGATAAGCAAACAGCTTTAGTATATCCGACTGCTTCCTTTATATTGCTCGCGAAATAATCTATACAAGACTCACATCGTGTAGGTGTTTTAATATGCAAGTCCAGATTGTAGGTAGTTAGTATTTCTATTAATTCGTCCGACGTATTACTTTTGTTTAGGGTGTCAATATTCCAGTACCCTGTAATAATTATCTGTTTTTCAAATGATTTTAATTTGTCCAGAAGAAGATGTAGTTTATTAAAAAATATTTTTACGTTCGCTGTTGGAGTACGGTAAATACACACAAGGATTATCTTATATTCTACTATTTCTAATCCACAACATTCAAAAGTCATTTCGGATGCCAATTCCTTTAAAAGAGGTAGTTCTTTAGTCGTTATTAAATTACAGTGTAAAATACAAGAACCACCACGCTTTTGCTGTGACCTGCAAAATGAAGCTTTATGTTTAACTCACAATGTTTCCTGACAAACGTTTCAGTTAGACAAATTAGATCTGGAATTTCATTATTATCCGATATTTCATTAAGTGTTATTTCTATTAACTCCTTTTTACTAAAAAAAAACAGCTATGTTCTGGTGCATGATACAAACTGATTCATTCTTTATAAAAAAGGAAGTGTCTGTGATCTCCGATTTGGTATTTGATGAAATTCTCCTAGTACGGTGAGACATGATTCTGATTTTGGTGAACAAGGTGAATCTAAGTGGTTTATTACACCCCCATGACGCTGTACGTTAACCGAAAATAGTTTAAATTTTTGATGGGATACATGTATAATTTCTCGAAATATACCAAAGCACAAGTCTGTCAAGAAGTATTTAGAGCCTAGGCGAGATCTATTATAATTAAGTCTTACAAAAGCACAATGGGTGAAGCCCTTACATATAAGTTCTATTTCCCTATTAAGAGAGATATTAAAATTCGCATTAGATGGTAGAACACAAATAACAATATTTGTGTAACATGTCAAATTTAGCCACTTTAAAAGTGTGATTTTTAGGTTGAAATGGTTATTTTCATTCATGCCCCCCATAACTACGACAAAGTCATGTGACGTGAGACTACCCAGTTCTGTATTGCAGGTGTTAAGAACTTCCTGAAGGCATGCACCATCCTTCCAAAAGCATGTTACCATATAGTTTGTATCTAGTAATCGTTGTAAAGCTTGTTGTACGCCTTGTCCCTGTTGGTCAGCTATTACCACAACTTTAATTTTTCTTGGAGCTGGGGTTTCTGTTGTGTAAACAGTTTCTTCCTCAATCACGAATGTTTTCTCCTGAATATTTTGTTTCTCTGTTGTTTTTATATACTTTTCATCAGCATCATGACTTTGCAGGCTATAATACAGTTTTTGCTTCGCTTTATCCTTCTCTGCGCATTTTTTATTGTTTTTCTTTTTCTTTTTATTACTGGTTGTTCTTGAACATATGGTTAATAGGTTTTTAATTTTTGATCTTGTTCTTTTATTTTTATAGCCATGGATTTATTTTCTAACATTAAATTGTCTATTTCATTCTCAGTAGCTTCAAGTTTTAACTTTAATTCTAAAATTTCATTTTTCATAAATTCTAATTCTTGATATTGAAGTGTCGATAAATCTGGTAAACTCTTAGTTGCCAGGCTACCAGATTTGGACTGTGATAGAGAAGAATCTGTACTTGCAATAATTGGCAGTGATATTTCATGTGAGTTTCTTTTCCTTCGTTAAGTCACATAAATAGAACAGTCAGGTACCCGGTGTGATAATACTTCATGATCAGTGCAGACGTCCGCTATAGATGTTCCATCAGGGGAGGCCAATTCTAGGTTAGTTGGTAGCATAGGTGACGGCTGCTGGCGAAGTGATGTGTTCTGCAATGAATTCGGTGATAATGATGATTTTATGCTGATAGCAGGCTCTTGCTCAACTTTTGTTTTATTTTTACCCGTAGCGACCGTCACTGATTTCTGGTTAGTAGAATTTTTCTTTGTAGTTGGTGTAGTAGTTACTTTATGTATATCTATTTTACTAAATAGGCCGCAGCCGCACTCCGAGCCACAGCCACAGAGTACTTTATTTATTCCGGGCTCATGTTCGTTTGTTACACCGGCTGAGTGCAAAAAAGTATCGACCGCCGTAGGAATACAAAATATTATTTATTCCAAAAATCAAATTTGATACAGACTTGACTAAGGTAAGATATTATTATTATTAATCTGATAATAACAGATTTTTATTACAATATTTTGCTTCGATAAAAGCACGCAGGATTTAAATATAAATATACTAATATACTTATACGTCTTGTACTTTATAGACCTGAAGGTATGGCGGTATCTGCTACTGGAAATCCTCGACGGGAAGAACTTGATGTGCCGAGTTTGGCTTTGTTTTGTTAGTTATGATGAGACCCTACTTCTGGACTTGATTGAGTGACTTGAAAGTGTACTTTGATGACTGCTACTGGAACTCCTCGACGAGAAGAACTAGATGTGCCAAGCTTGGGCTCGTTTTGTTAGCTATAGAATATAATAGATATAATATAGAATAGACCTTACTTGAAGGAATTAGAAAGAAAGAAAGAAAAGTTTATTTGGTACATAAATAAATCGTTTACAAAAATTATTTACAATAAAAAGAAATACAATGTACATGCACCAAATAGGTTTCCACTCAGCATGAGTTCACGGAGTTAGTAAACTTCGTGAATGCTGGTTTTCAGTGGAACCATAGGAGGATGATAGATGGCGTAACAAAACAGTGATTAATATGTAGCCTCATATAACAAACACAAAAAGCCTCATATATCAAAAGCAGAAAGCAAAATAAAACAAAATTAAAAAACAACAAAAATAGACATTAAATTAAAAATAATATTAAAAAAAATCTGAATTACAAAAATGAAAGAAAAATAAAATAATCGGATTGGTTACAAATACATACTTGAGCTGTATGCAAATATTAGTGAGTTATTTGTGGTCACTACAGTTATGCCTTAATTGTGCTTGTTTATTCTTCCAATTATACGGAAACTTAAGTGCTGGACTTTTGTGTTGAAAGGAGATTTTTTTTAAGTTGTTTTTAAAAGACAGCAGATGTTGAGTTTCTGATTGGTGGAGGGAGGTCATTTCAGGACTTAGTAGCAGCAAATCGGAAACTACCACGGAAAGCAGCTGTATGATACCGGGGATAAATGAGCCGCGACGTTGATCTAACATAACGATATGAAAACGTTAGTTTTTCGAATAAATACGAAGGTTCTTTGTTCCGTATAACCCCAAAAAGCAATGTGGCGAGATGAAGTGTACGTCGAGTGGTCATATTCATCAAGTCGTGCCGGTTAAGAAATGGAGTTATGTGTGATCGTCTTGGGATTGTAAAGCAGAATCTTGCGCATGCTTTTTGTATCCTCTGTATTGCTTTTTTTGTCCTTGCATACAGACATTCCCCATAAACGGTGTCACTGTAGGATAATTTGGACAAAATAAGCGTTTCACATAATTTAATTCGCATGTCTACCGTTAAAAATTCGCGAATCCTACATAAAACCGTAATTCTGTAGAAACAGTTACGCATAGTTTCTAATATAATACCCTCAAACCGTAACTTCCATCCATCACTAAGCCAAGGTTACGAACTTCCAATACACGTTCAAGTAAACAACCATCGATAAATATTTGCGGATTTAAAGCAAGGATAAAATCCGTTTGTTTTCGACTTCCCACGATATGATTACTTCAATATGTACTTCGTTGACTGCTACTGGAATTCGTTGACGAATACTACTACAATTTACTTTTGTTTTACTATCATTGGGCATTGTGAGTCATACTCTTTTGGATTTTCCAAACTTTTTTTTAATTGAAGTTTGACATAAAGATATCAGAAAATTTGAAGTAAAGTAATAAGGTTATTAGTGAAAATTTGTGTGTATTTAAACTACTTAAAAAATGCATTTAAGGCATGCACAATTGGATTTACCTATAGTATTTTTACTCTTATCAGCAAAATACTGTTGCCCATCTTCTGGATCATTTTCCGTTTGTCACCTCTTTCGATACCCACTGGATGATATGAAGTAGATATTCTTTCGTCGCCCCCATAATATCGTAATATCTTCCCGCAGACCATATTATACACTTTTTTTGACATTTTGGGTGCTTTTGCAGCATACATGGTCACGTGGAGGCTGTGGTGCCTAATGTTCGGTTTTTATAATGAACTCGGGCTACCATTTCTCTTTAAATTATAATTTTTTAGTCCGTTCCACGCATTATGAACTTACAGTATTTTTAAATATTTTAAAAACTCCTAATTAATTGTTAAAAAAGTGATTTTTATTTATATTTGATCACTCTCACCTATAATGTTATTACAATGCCCAATAAGTCAAATTCATTATTTCAATCGTTTTTATCATATTGACTATTCATATTGAGCATTTTCGAACTGTATGACAATATGAATAATGCCACTGTATGGGTAATCCATAGACTTAGAATATACTGGCGTATAGACCAAATTTGATTTGTTATTGTATATATATATATATATATATATATATATATATATATATATATATATATATATATATATATATATTACTTACAACGACTATCGAAATGATTGTTAAGGAAGCGGTAAAAGGATTTAAAAAAAGTGTTTAGTGCATGAAGTTGAATAACTTCAAAAATTAACTGAATTCTACCACAATAGTTC